>CATIWX010000101.1:0-38086 GCA_949699795.1 Spicauda simplicius
ACAATCGGAAACCGCGAGCGTCGTAGGGACTCAAATCGCGATGGAACGACCACCGGAAGATGCACGATCGGTGTGCTCACAGCGATCTACGGAAATTAGGCGCAGTGAATTAGAGGCAGAGAAGCGGTTATTAGAGATTAGGTACCAACAATTGCGTTTAGAAGCGGAAATACTAGAAAAGCGGATCGCAATAGACAAGGTCGCGTCTCGCGAAGAGACAGATAGGGAAAGCGGCGTCAATCAAGGGGTAAACAATAGGCGTGTAGAGAATTGGTTAAGCGAGAATCAACCACGGGGGGAGCGGTTGCGAGAGGAAGACACGGCACCCGAGGTTACGTTAGGTCACCCAGGTAGGAACCGAGAAGCGGTCAATCATGCATCAGGGGCATCCGGAGAGGACATAGTGGACAAATTGGTCCAAGCGTTAGAAAGCATGTCGAGAGGTCGGCTCACGTCGCGGCAGGCACAAGAGTTACCCATATTTGACGGGGACCCTAGAGAGTGGTTGCCATTTAAGGCCGCGATGCGAGATTCGACGAGACTCTGTAATATGTCACCTTCGGAGAACCTGGCCAGGTTGAGGGCATGTCTACGGGGGGAGGCCAGACAAGCCGTGTCGGCTTTATTATATTCCGCGTCGGAACCTACGCAAATTATGAAGACACTCGAACAGTGTTTCGGACGACCGGGAGCAATAATAGATCAGGCGGTCGACGAAGTACTTAGGTTGCCGAATGTAGGATCGACGGCGAGCGATTTGAATATGTTCGCGGTGAAAGTACAAAATGTAGTTACGGTAATAAAAAGTATAGACCCGTTAGGCGCGAATACGGATCCTAAGCTACCACGAATCATCAGTGAAAAATTGAGCCCCCACTTGAAAAGCAAGTGGTATGATTACGCGTACGAGAGCGCGAGCGACGCGGACTCAGAGCTGGTTAGGCTGTCTAGGTTCCTGATGAAGGAAGCAGATAGGGCGGTACAATTTTCGCACGATAAGTCCGTCACTGCGCGCCCCACTCAAAGGGTTGCACAACCGCGACTAGTTGAAAAGCGATCGGAACGTTTGCGTATTAAACCGGTGTATGCCGCAACGGAGGATCCCGAAAGAAAGGGACAGACAGTTTGCCTCTGTTGCGGAGCTGGGCACCGAACGTACGAATGCAACAAAGTAATGGCGATGTCGGTACAACAACGATGGGAGTGGGCGAGGGAAGCGCGCGTGTGTTATAAATGTCTAGACAATAAACATAGGAGATTCGCGTGTAAAGGTAGGAATTGCGGGATAAGCGAGTGTAGGCGGCCTCACCACGCATTATTACATGTCGCGCGGGATATAGAATCGAGTGGGAACAAAGATAAGGGAATCGAGTCAGTCACGGCAGCATCGGCCCATATGGCAGCTGAACAAATGCAGGTCTTGCTCAAGGTTTGCCCTGTTACCCTTAGAGGAAACACCGGCAAAGAAATACGAACATACGCGTTGTTAGACGAAGGCTCAACCATAACGTTGGTTGACGAAGAGATAGCGGCCTCGATAGGAGCCCGGGGTCCGATCCGAGCTCTGAACATCGTGGGCGCTACCTCCAGTCAACAGGAGCCGGGTAGTCGCGTCGTGTGTATAAGGGTAGAGGGGCAAAACGGCCACGCGCATGAAGTAAAAGCTCGAACGGTTCGGAATCTTACCTTAGGTAGTCAATCGATAGGTAGAGAATTCTTAAAGTATCCCCACTTAAAAAAGATCCCCGCGGGGGTGGTATGCTACGGCAATGCGAAGCCCCGAATATTGATAGGAGCGGATAACTGGCATCTGATAGTGTCGCGCAAATTAGTTACCGGAAGTAGAAAGCAGCCGGCTGCATCTCTTACGCAGTTAGGATGGGTCCTACATGGTACCCTTCCGCGTAGTATCGTGGTTGAGAAGGCTACTGTTTTACATGTGCACTCACAGCAGCAGTGTGTTGAGCGAGCGCGTGCGGACGAACGCCTAAGCGAATTAGTTAAAGCCCACTACGATATCGACGCGATAGGAATAACAGCAAAACGAAAACCCATCCCTAACGAGGTGCGAGCTATAGAAGTAACTAACCGAACGGCTAAACGGGTGAACGGACGTTTTGAGGTAGGGCTGCCGTGGGTCAGCGACGATGTGACCCTACCGCCGAGTTACGATATGGCCTTAAGCCGTTTGAAAGGAATCGAACGTAAAATGGACAAATCGCCCGAGTTCAAACAGGCCTATACGAGGCAGATAGATAGTTTATTAGAAAAGGGGTACGCGGAACTCAGTACGGGGCAGTACAAAGATAATGGACGCGAATGGTACTTACCTCACTTCGCAGTAACTAATCCAAACAAACCGGGAAAGGTTAGGTTAGTGTTCGACGCTGCGGCGCAAGCTAACGGTAAATGTCTTAACGACGCGTTATTAGACGGACCGGATTTGTTACAATCACTCAATGGGATTTTGTACGGTTTTAGATCGCGGAAGGTAGCATTAACTGCGGACATACGCGAAATGTTTCTCCAGATAAAAATACGGGGGGAGGACCGCGTAGCGCAACAATTTCTATGGAGGGACGATGATCGAAAGGGTCCCCCGCGGAAATATGTAATGTCGTCAATGATATTTGGAGCTCGTAGCTCACCGTTCTTAGCACATAGCATCCGGAATAGGAATGCGGCGGACTTTAAAGATACGCATCCTCTGGCGTATGTCGCGATTACGAGTAGCACATATATGGACGATTGGATAGACAGTTTCGACTCAGAGGAGATAGCCGCACGTGCCATACACGAGGTGTGTCACGTGCACGCGCAAGCCGGTTTTAACTTGGCCGGGTGGAGTTCGAACTACGAGTCAATATTAGAAAACGTTCCCGCGGAAAGTCGCGCGCACGCGCCCAAGGAGCTCGCTACGAACGCACACTCGTGGGACAAAGCATTAGGTATTTTATGGTTACCCGTGAGCGACGAACTTGGCTTTAATACTGAAATGCATAGGGTTCCGGACGACGTGAAAAACCTAAGGCGGACTCCCACGAAACGCGAAGCGCTGAGCGTAGTTATGTCTATATTCGACCCGTTAGGTCTACTTAGTCCATATACTATCACGGCGAAGATAGTACTACAAGAGCTATGGCGCGAAAAGATAGGGTGGGACGAGCCGTTACCTTACGAACAGGCCGCAGCGTTCGCCGAGTGGCAATCGGATTTAGGATATGTAGCCGACCTTAAGATACCTAGGTGTTACGACGCGCGCGACGCGAGTGTAAATAGGCAGTTGCACGTGTTCTGCGATGCCAGTGAGCAGGCATACGCAGCGGTAGCTTATTGGCGGTTCACCGACGCGGCGGACAACGTGAAAATAGCATTAGTGGCCGGGAAAGCCAAGGTAGCACCCCTTAAGGGTCAGAGTATTCCGCGCATGGAGCTGCAGGCAGCTCTGGTAGGGGCTAGGTTAGCTACCGATGTAATCAGTAAGCATCCATGGAAGGACGCAGACGTTTATTTATGGTCTGATTCAAAAACGGCATTGCAATGGATAAGGAACGACGCAGTTAGATACACGCCGTACGTAGCCCATCGTTTATGCGAAATCGCGGAGTTAACACGCACGGAACAGTGGCGGTGGGTACCCACTGCATCGAACGTAGCCGACGACGCGACACGAGTAGGGAACACGCGATTAAGTAGCTCGTCTAGATGGTTTACGGGGCCTCCCTTTCTGTACGAACGAAAGGAGCTATGGCCGATCGAGGGCCCAGCGGAGACACCCCTGACGGAAGCGGTTGTGGCACATACAACGCCTCACATAGGTCTAGTCGAAGTAGAAAGGTTCTCGTCGTACGATAGGGTGACGCGTGCACTCGCTTATGCGCTATTGTTTATAGAAAAATGCAAGGGAAATAGGTCGGCCAAGTTAGGTATAAGACATATCAAAGAAGCGGAACGTCAGCTTGTAAAACAATCACAGCGTCACAGCTTCCCGAACGAGGTAGATCAATTGAAGCAAGGGAAACGTGTCGATAGAGCAAGTAGATTGTTAAAATTAGATCCCGTATACGATGAAGACGGTATAATCAGGCTCAACGGAAGAATAGATGCGGCCAACATACCTGCGCAGCGTAAAAACCCTCCTATATTAGATGGAGCGAGCCACTTAGTTAGGTTATACATACGTCGCGAACACATACATAGCAATCACGCAGGAAGGGAACAATTAGTTAACAATATTAGGCGGTATTTCTGGGTATTGCGGTTGCGGCCCGCAGTGCGTACTATAATAGCGGAATGTGTGACTTGTAAAGCCCGCCGGGCGGCACCGTCGGATCCAGTTAAAGGTAACTTACCGGCCTTACGGTTACAATCTTACACGAGGCCATTCTCGTATTGCGGCGTCGATTGTTACGGACCTGTATGGGTGACCATAGGTAGGCGAAAGGAGAAACGATGGGGTATGCTATTTACGTGTTTAGTGACGCGCGGCATTCATATAGAACTTATAGCGAGCTTAAGTACGGACTCGGCAATAATGGCCATACGACGCATGGCCGCGCGACGGGGTATGCCGCATACCATAGTGTCTGATAATGGGACTAATTTTCACGGAGCAGACGTAGAACTTAGGAAGGCGTACCGCGATTGGCTTCCCGACTTAGAAAAATACGCGCTTAGGAAACATGTAGAATGGCGTTTCATTGACCCAGGAGCTCCCAACCAAGGTGGGGCCTGGGAGAGAATGATACGAAGCGTAAAAAGCGCGATGTTAGTTACACTCACGGGTCGGACACCCAAAGAAGAAGTACTCGCGACACTTACCGCGGAAATAGAGCATACTATTAACTCCCGGCCGTTAACACACGTACCCGTCAGCGCGGACGACCCGGAAGCATTGACCCCGAATCATTTCTTGCTCGGTACAGCAGTCGGTTTGCCCTTCGTAGGCAACTGCGCGGTAGCTGATAGGCGCTCATGGAGAGCCGCTCAAGCCCTCGCCGATATATTCTGGAAGCGGTGGATAAACGAATATCTACCTACCTTAGCACCGCGGGGTGACAACCGGGATAATAGGGACAATGTGAAACCGGGCGACGTAGTTATTGTAGCTGATGGATTACTTCCACGTAACGTATGGCCCCGGGGCTTGGTAGAAAAAGTATATGTAGGACCCGATGGTGTGGTGCGAAGCGCGGAGGTACGGACGAAGGGTGGCATCTTCAGGCGACCAGTATGTAGACTAATTGTCCTCCCGGTAGATTGTAAAGGCTCCGAAGGTCTTCGCCGGGGGGAGACTGTAGCGGACAATTAGCTAGGAACATAGCTCGTTTTATGTATAATATTGTTTACTCTAATGTTTTTATGTGACCTACCATTGTGTACCTTTATGTTATGTGATAATGTTTTAATTCTAAGTACTCATAATTTGCATTGTATTAAGTAGTATTAAGTAATTAAGTAATAACAACTTGCATTGTATAAAATAGTATTAAGTAACTAGGATTAAGTAAAAGAGTAAGAGAGATAGATAATATATTGTTGTCTTTGTCAACACATAGTGCCGTCTCTGTTTGGCACGCATAAAATAGGCATTAGCGCTGTTGCGGTGCGCGGAGGAGTATAAATATAGGGCCTAATTTTGTGAAAATTCAAGAATCTCGCTCCGGCTCTCGTCGCGTACGGTCGTGTCCCTGCGCGTCCGTCCTCGCCGTGAGTCATCGCTAGATAACGCCCGTGCGTCATCCGCATTCCTGTGCGCCCGCACGCGCTTGATGCGTCATCGTCTACCTGCGCGCCGCGTGGGTCGACCCTTCCGTGCTACCTGGCACGGTAAAGTATAACGCGAGTGCTGTGTTGTGCAAATTACGCCGTACCCCGGGGTGCAGTGTATAGTGTGTGCAGTGCAGTGTTTGTGTCTTCGTTGTTATAATAGTGTAGTCTGCTCGTCTGAGGCTCAGCCCAGAGCAAGCAGCTCGTCAGTGCGGGTTTTTCAACCTTCACGCCGCCCACACGTAAGTCCTAGTATTAGGCACACACCCCGATCCACCAGATCGAGTCGCTAGGGCCACATCTTAGGCACACACCTCCCTGCCTAGGCAGGGAGGAACAAACCAACCCACTGTGCCATCATGGCACGTCCTCCAATTACGGACCTGGAAGCTTTCCTCAAGGTTAGCTTCCCCACCGCTCTTAACGACTATTACCGGCAACTTGCCCAACAAAATATCAACATGTTGAGCCCAAAATCTCCCCAAAGATCTCCGAGCCCCGCTCCTTCTTCACCGGTAGCACCGATGGAGGAGGAATACGCTAAGTTTTCCGAATCGGAAACTAGCCTCCAGGCATGCTCGGATGCCGCGGACTCGGAATCGGATGGTTTCGAGCCCGTAAAGACACGGAAAAAGCGGAAAGCGAAAGCCACCGCTACCCCACCACCTAACAAAAAGCCCTCGATCCCAGAGGCAGAGACTGCCGAATCTCAGTCTTCTGGCCAAGATGGCCCCAAAAAACAGATCCCACCCCCGATTTTTATTAGGGATAAGTCTAAATGGAACTACATTTCGCGTGTCATGCACACGCAAAACATAGGCTTCATTTCAGCCCGCTCCTCTGTCCACGCCATCCGCGTCACGGTTCCCTCTGAGTCTGACCACAGGAGGCTCACTAAATTCCTTTTCTCGCAGGCGATAGGGTATCACACCTACGCACTGGAGAGTGAAAAAGTACTAAGGGTAGTAATTAAGGGACTACCCAAAGAACTCGAACTCGAGGTTATCATTAATGACCTCAAATCTCAGGGCCTTCCCGTTAAGGAGGTATACCGTATGTATAATCGACAGAGGAAACCATATGACATGGTCCTTGTAATTCTGCCCCACTCCGTCGAGGCGAAGAAAATCTTCGCCATTAAAACCATCTGCCTACTCTCAGGCATAGCCATTGAGGCGCCTCGAACCCGTATAGGTCCCTCGCAGTGCCATCGCTGCCAACTATACGGCCACTCCGCCATAAACTGTTTCGCACGTGCTCGATGCGTGAAATGCCTAGGCGATCACGCCACATCCGATTGCCCACGTCCAAAGGACTGTGCCGATCCGCCTAGCTGCGTCTTGTGTGAAAACCAAGGCCACCCAGCCAGTTATAGAGGGTGCCCCAGAGCCCCCCGTAGGAAATCCGCCAAAAAGGCCCCCCCGCCTCCCCCAAAAAACACTACTTCAGGGAAAACTCCCTCTGCCCCTACAACCAAAACCCTCCCGGTACCAGCCCCACCAGTTTCTAATGCGTGGGTTAAGCCTCCCTCGATGGTGGCACAAAAACAGGCCCCTCTGGTCCCTCAGGCCCCCAAAGTCACGGCAGCCCCAAGGCCACTCATACACGTCGCCCCTAAGGCAATCCTGGTCCCCCAAAATCAGCATTCACTGGTCGCGGAGGACTTCCAAACTATCGGGGCCTTTCTGCAGGCCATAGATTTCGGAGAACTCAAGCTCCTAGCGACTAAGCTTAGAGCAGCAACCTCACCCCAAGCAATGATGATCGCAGCTTGCGAGCACTTCCCCCTTTTGGACGCCATGTGGCAATCCAAATCCACATTCGCCTCCCCATAACATGGATAACACAATTAGGGAACACCTCACCAGCAGGGTAAAACCCCGCTCTCTGGCCATAGCGTATTACAACGCAAATGGCCTCAAACCCCAAACCGATCTCGTGCGCGCTTTCCTAACCGTTCACCAAGTAGATATAATGCTAGTCCAGGAGACCTTTCTAAAACCAAGCGTAAGCGATCCAAAAATCGCGAACTACAATATCATACGCAACGACAGAGTGACGTCGAGACTCGGCGGCACTCTGATCTATCATAGGAGGTCCCTGCACTGCACCCCATTAGATCCTCCGGCTCTTACTAATATAGAAGCATCAGTGTGTCACGTGGCAATGACAGGACACCAGCCCATCATCGTAGCTTCAGTATATCTCCCCCCGGGGAAATCACTCCTTGAAACCGACCTCAGGGCATTATTTAGCATGGGAGACTCGGTCATTCTGGCCGGGGACTTCAATTGCAAACACCCTAGGTGGAACTCACTTCGCGTTAATACGAATGGCACCCGCCTAGACAAACTTACTGACAAACTACAGTTTGAAATTATAGCTCCCCTCACTCCAACTAGATTCCCGCCAGGGGAACAACCACACCATAGCCCAGACATCCTAGATATAACGCTTCTTAAGAACGTTACCCTCCAACTTCGCAACATTGAGGTCCTACACGAGTTGGACTCGGACCATCGTCCAGTTCTACTCAGCCTAGGCACTACTCATAACCCTCTCCAAAGGACCAGTCGCATCATCGACTGGCGCAAACTGGACAAAAATTTAGGCTCCCAGGACTCAACAGACCTACTGACGATGCCTCAAATCATTGCCACAACACAGGATGCCAACCTTGCCATTAGCTCCCTGACAAATCACATACGGACTGCTACAGACAAATCGACACGGGACGTAAAGGCGGCGAGCGATCGACGCTTCGAACTCCCTGACGAAATAAAATCCCTCATTACAGCTAAAAATGCTGCCACCCGAAAATATGATCACTTTCCCTCTCCCGTAAACCGTAGGAAGTTAAACTTCTACCAAAGGAAAGTAAAGGAAAGCATAAACGAGATGCGGAATAACAATTGGGGTTCGCTGGTTGAAGCAATCTCGCCATCCCACCAGGCTTACTGGAATCTGGCGAGATCGCTCCGATCAGAGACTGTAGTGTCAATGCCTCCATTGACTAGACCGAACTTACCACCAGCGTTCGATGACTCGGATAAAGCCGAATACCTGGCTGACAGTCTAGAGAGCCAATGTACCCCAAGTACACAACCTACAGACCAATCACACATCGCCCTAGTCGAAGGTGAAGTCGAGGATCGGTCTGGCCGCCCGCCAACCGACCCTCCACTATCGCCAATTACGTTAGATGAAGTGCAAGCAGTTATTAAAGACATGCATGTCAGAAAGGCTCCAGGCCCAGACGGAATTACCAATAAGGTGGTAAAACGTCTTCCTCCATTTTTATTAGGACTTCTAGTGGCAATATTCAACGCCCTCCTATCCAACTGCTCATTTCCAGACGCCTGGAAGGAAGCGGATGTTATAGGAATCCCAAAGCCCGGCAAACCGAGGACAATGCCTTCGAGCTACCGTCCCATTAGCCTCCTGAACACGTTAGGGAAAATCTATGAAAAGTTACTTCTGAACCGACTCAGAGCGGTCGTCCAGTCTAAAAATTTACTTCTAGATGAGCAGTTTGGCTTTAGAGCCCAGCACTCCTGCGTACAGCAGGTGCACCGCCTCACGGAGCACATCCTCGTAGGGTTAAATAGAAAAAGATCTAGGGGCACGGGTGCTCTCTTCTTCGATGTAGCTAAGGCGTTTGATAAAGTCTGGCACAAAGGCTTGCTTTATAAGCTTTACCAATTTGGAGTGCCGGATAGGCTCGTGAACATCATACGAGACTTTTTATCAAATCGCCGATTCCGCTACAGAGTCGATGGCACACGCTCATCCCCTCGCTCATTAAGAGCTGGAGTTCCCCAGGGCTCCGCCTTATCCCCACTTCTATATACGCTTTATACAAGCGATGTCCCTCGCCACCCAAACGTGGAACTAGCTCTATTTGCGGATGACACCGCTCTCTACTACACTCACCCAAAACCCTCAATTGTCACCTCAAAGCTCCAATCCGCGGCTACCGCTTTAGGCGAATGGTTTAGGAAATGGAGAATAGAGGTAAATCCCGATAAAAGTCAAGCGGTCCACTTCGCCAGAAGGGCTTACTACCTCTCGGGTAAAAAGGACTGCTCCCACAGAACCCGACAGATACTAAAACAAGTATCGCTCTTCGGTAAGCCCATCCCTTGGGCTAAGTCAGCTAAATACCTAGGTGTCACACTAGACAATAGGTTAACCTTCGCTCAGCACATCAAAATAACGAGAGACAGAGCCGCTTTCGTACTAGGACGACTGTATCATATGTTAGGCAAGAAGAGTAAAATGGCACTTCGTCATAAAGTGACCCTTTACAAAGCTTGCGTTAGGCCCATTATGACTTACGCCAGTGTAGTCTTCGCACATGTAAGGCTCATTGACAGATACCAAAAGCTTCAGAATCGATTCTTACGAATGGCCACGGGCTGCCCGTGGTACGTGCGCAATGTAGACCTCCATAAAGATCTTGAGCTGCCCACCATCGCTCAATACATGAAGCAGCTTTCTAAAAGCTATTTTGAAACAGCTGAAAACCATCCCAATCAGCTTGTGGTCAATGCAGCTAGGTACATCCCTGATAAGGATGCACCCGCTCTACATAGACGCCCAAAACATGTCCTAGACTATCCTGATGATAAGATCACTGCAAATATCGCCCATCGGCAAGGAGAACCCCCTCCCCGCCCGTTACACATACTCAACAACAACAGATTCTACACACACCGTCCCCGCCGGCGGAGACGAGGACCCCATTACAGCACAACCGTCACAAGGTATCCCCGCGTGATCGGTCGTGCATCGCCAGTGCCCCACATTAGCGCAACTGACCTAAGCCGAGGTCCGTACCTCACAGGAGGTGCCCTTAGGTCAGCCGCAATCCCTATTTAACCAGAGGTGGAAGGCCAGGACGTCGGCATTAGCCGGGTCCGGAACCGTCCCTCCCTCTAGTGAAGGAGGAAGGTCGAGGAAACCGGAAACGGGGACCAAAGCTATCCCTCCCTTCCATCCCAAAGTCTTCTTGTCCCGGCTAGAGCTTTAGGCTCGCCTTAAAAAACTCGGTGAAGCTGTAAAGGCCACTAGGGCCAACAGTAACTACACATTTGCCAAAAAAAAAAAAAAAAAAAAAGTGAAAATTCATTCCTTTCTCCGCCTCCGAATGAAGAACAGCTACTATACTAGAAAATTGTATTCGGAAGAACAAGAAATAAATACAGTCCATTATTGTTGAAGAAATCTTTTATTTGGCACCCTGGACCCCACAGTTATAATTATTATTAAACACATGATAAACCATACCAAATTAATCCAAACATAGTTAAAAATATTTTACGTAATCTGTACCTAAGTTTATATAACAAAGAAACTTCACACAGATAAAACAAAAGAATGCGCGCGAAAACGAAAAAAAATGGCCACCACGATACATCGATAGTAAATCCCGAGACCTAAGTTTGAACGTTATTTGCGGTCTAAAACCTATTTAGTGCTTACACCTTGCCTGTGTGTGGCCTAGGTAGTTCCGAGCCTATATTTGTGTACTAAACTAATCGCCCAGAACAACTAGACCTTCAGTACTTTAGTGTTCAACTCTGAATATCGGTCTTATTAAACTGGAAACTTAAAAGACAGAGCTTTGTTTTCATAGTATATGTACGTAACAAGAGATCTTCTTAGGTTGGTAATACAACCAATTAACAATGAGCTCGCATTTTCAGATAAATATAAGAAAGTGTGGGTCTTTGTAAATTGGATTATAACACGCAAGTCTCGCCTCAACGTGGGTGGTCAGCCATTTTTATGTAACCGTCAAAAGGTCAATCACCCCGATTGGGCTTGTATCAGAGATCACACCTGTTTTTTAGTATTAACACAGTTGCTTTATGACATTTTATTACGGTAATGTTTCTTGAGTTCTTGAGCAGTGATAGCCTAATGGTTGAAACTTGCCCTCTCGATCGGGAGGTCCGAGGTTCAAACCCGTATGTGCGTATTAGAAATTAATTATCACTGCTTTTCGGTGAAGGAAAACATCGTGAGGAAACCTACACACCCGAGAGTTCTTAAAAAAAAAAGTTCTCGGAGGTGTGTGAAGTCCATCAATCCGCACTTGGCCAGCGCGGTGGACTATGGCCTAACCTCTCTCATTCTGAGAGAGGACCCGTGCCCAGCAGTGGGCCAATAATGGGTTGATGAGAAATGTTTCTTGCTTCTATAAAAAAACAAAGAGTAATTGTTTTGAGTGTAAATAGATTAATGAAAATAACAAATTGATTTTAGCAGATTTCATAATGGTCACATTTTCTGTTGGGTAAAGCCTAATTCGTCCCCCTAAGAAAAACCTTTCATATATTGGAAATTAATAAAGGTACATATTGTTTTATTTTAAGTACTCTTTACTTACCTAATGTTTTATAAGTTTTAAATGAAAAATTAACATAAATGTAATAAGCTTTTAAGTTACAAGCTATTTTCAAAAACGCCGTTTCGATGGGTGTGGTTGCCGGCACACTTTTATATGAGGCGACCATCATAGTCCTCAGTCGTAGCATCTGTGATTGACTTCAGATAGACCCCATGTTCTTTAAGAAGTTGCTTACAAATCCATGAGCGGCAGTGACCACTTACCATCAGGTGGACTGCATGCTCGTTTGCTACTTCATTATTTAAAAAAACCCTTCAAAAATAAGGTCAAAAGCTGTGTATGTATCAAAGAGTGTGTAGCAAAAGTGCTTGCATTGGCGAGTCCTCTGGTGGTGCTAATGTGCATGCGACGGTTACCACTTCCCATCAGGTAGGCTTAACGTAAGGTTTAAGTATAATAAGCGTGTATACTCAGCGCAATCGGTTAAGATAACTAATTTAAAATTTTGTTGCAAGAATACACCCAGACAAACATACATACCTACATTGCAAGTTAAAGAAAAGCTTTCGAAAAAGTATAAATTGTGGACTGTGAATTGAATTAAATATATAATTATTATTATATATAATTAATGTGTGTAATTAATGTGTTGCCAGTGATGACCTATGGCGCCGAAACGTGGTCCTTCACTAAAGGCCTCATTCGAAGGCTCAGAGTCGCTCAGCGTGCTATGGAGAGGGCTATGCTCGGAATTTCGCTACGAGACATGATTCGTAACGATGAAATCCGTAGACGAACGAAGGTTACCGACATAGCTCTCAAAATCAGCAAGCTGAAGTGGCAGTGGGCCGGCCATATCGCTCGAAGGACCGATAACCGATGGGGAAGAAAGGTCCTCGAGTGGCGACCACGTTTAGGCAAAAGGAGTACAGGTCGCCCCCCTACCAGGTGGACCGATGGCCTGAAGAAGACAGCGGGAAACCGTTGGATTCAGAGGGCACAGGACCGGTTGGAGTGGCGCCATTTAGGGGAGGCCTATGTCCAGCAGTGGACATCAAAGGGCTGATGGATGGATGGATGGATGGATATATAATTATCAAGTGAACTTAATGCTTCAATAATTCAACTTAATATTAAAGCATAGCAAGCTTTTATAGAATCATCCCTTAGAAAATCATCAACCTAATATAGATAACTAGCCACCCGTTCCATCGGTCGAAATTCGACCGTAATTTGAAAATTCGAAAACTAAACTTCATATTGTCCAAAGTAGTACGAATATTTCTCAAATTCAAATAACATGTAATAGTTTTCAAGTTAATTTGAACGCACCCGCTAAATATAAAAAGAGGTTTAATTAGCTAAGACACATTTAAAAGCAATAGCGGGTATTTTGACAAAGACAGTGACATTTCTGGCGTTATCTGTTTTCAAGTAAGACATTGAATGTTCTATTTCGTTTATTATGTATGTGTTTGTGGCAAATACACGGTAGTGTGTGTAATGTATTTTTAGTTGATTTTATGTATGTTACATGCATTATTTGAAAAAAATATTAACATTCTGCACTCCTTCTCTACGTCCACTCTAACCGTGCAAAGTTTCATACTAATCTGTCCGCGGCATATTAGTTAAAAATGCGTCACAAGTTTTTGCTTCACGTATTAATATATAGATAAGAAAATTAGAAAAAAAGATGTTTATACATTTACAATGTTATTAAAACGTTTTAACAAACACTTTGAGAATTAAAATAACATCCAGATAAACAGCCCCGCACGTGTTCGAACCAATAAAGGGTGAAATCATCCCTTAAGTGTAAAAATAACATGAAGCACTCTCTGCTAGGAATGTTGGGGCGCCCTCTAGGGGTGGGCTTATATACTGCTGGGTTTATTTTCGTTGTTAGAATAGTAAAAACCATTTAAGTGACTTCAAAAGGAGGTTTACAATTCGGTTGGTATGTTTTTATTTTTTCTATAAACTGAAGTTATAAATGCAATAAATATGCTGTATGCATATGCCGGGTGGCAGGCTAATGTTGAAAACAGATGACGTCACCGGCCGATATCGAACGATCATCCCATCTACCTGTTTCTATTATTTGCTATTCTATAAAAGGGGTCTGAGGACTATCTTAGGCGCGCATTAGATTTGGATGGACTCTTATCTCCCTCACTATTGTCATTTAGCGATAGTCATTGATTAAATATGGCTGCGACTTCTTAGTAAATTAATTTGGTTATAACTAAAGTAATATGTAACTTAATAATAGACCATCATAGTCCTAGGGAGTAGTAACGCATTTGTGATTGACTTCAGATGGAACCCATGTTCTGTATGAAGTTAATTACAGATGTCCATGAGCAGCAGTGACCACTTACCATCAGGTGAACTGCATGCTCGTTTGGTACTTCAGTCAGATAAAAAAAAATTAAGTGTTTACAAATTTACCGGAGGCGAAGAATGAGTTTTTTTTACCGGAACAGCAACGTGAAGATAAGGATCATGGAGGCGTATAGTTTTTTGTCGTCTCCGGTGTAGTTATAAGCGCGATTTACTTTCAGAACTTGGCTCAATAGTCCTTCGGAGGTTCTCAGGGATGCAAAAATACCTCTCCCTTAAAGCCGGCCTTGCAGCAACTCCGGGTGTTGTAATTGTCCAGGCCACAGTGACTTTTCATCAGATATCTCGTCTGCCTTATCCTTATGTATTTAAAAACAAATTGTCTTGTACTTAATAGACTCGCACTAAAGACATGGGTCACGTCAACCCATTATTGTCCCACAGCTGGGCACGGGTCTTCTCTCAGAATGAGAGAGTTTAGGCCATAGTCCACCGCGCTGGCCAAGGACGAATTGGTGGACTTCACACACCTTTGAGAACTTTTTTTTTTCAAGAACTCTCGGGTGTGTAGGTTTCATCACGATGTTTTCCTTCACCGAAAAGCAGTGATAATTAATTTATAATACGCACATAAATCAGTGGTGCGTGCCTGGGTTTGAACCTCAGACCTCCCGATCGAGAGGGCAATTTTCAACCATTAGGCTATCACTGCTCATAACTTTTTGGCTATTTGCATGTAAACCGACCATTACAGGAAGGCACGCGAGACAAGCGCCCGCTTCCAAATTAACTGCCTTTTACACTTGCAGTTTTATTGTCGAAGATCGATTCGCGCCGCCGACGCAATTATGTCTTCCCAGCGTTTGCTTTTGATATTTTATTTAGGGAAAGATTAAAAGGAAGTACATGGTCACCTGATGGTTAGTACTGCAAGACAGTAAGCAACTTCGTATAGAACAGTGGTTCTATATCAAGACAGGACTAAGATAGTACGGTCGCTCTATGTATGTATGTATATAAAACAAAGCTTCTCACTGTCTGTCCCTTTTTATGCTTAGATCTTTAAAACTACGCTACGGATTTTAATGCAGTGTTTTTAAATAGATAGAGTGATTCTTGAAAAAGGTTTTAAGGTATAATATAGTGCAGAAACACTGATAATTTTAGATTTTTGACTTTTAGGCGGAACTATGTTTACCGGGTCGACTAGTGAGTTATAAAACACTAATTATATATGTTTTAAAATTTTTAATTCTGGTTGGTTAAGTTATGTAGATGAAATATAAGGCTTTTTACTTTATCTAAAGGTTCTACTGAAGTCACTACCTTGGCGCATTATTTTGCCTTACGACACAAGTTAAGCGATGCTGTGTTTCATAAACATTGAAGCAGTAAATTAGCACGCAGTTCACCTGAAAGTACACACAACCAAACCCGTCCACTGAAACGAAAAAACTGGTTCACGCTAAAAATAACCTAATCAGAATCATAATAATTTATTGTATTTTATTTTATTTAATATATAAAATTCTCGTGTCACAGTTTTTGTTGCCAAACTTCTCCGAAACGGCTTGACCGATTTTTACCAAATTTTATATGCTTATTCAGTAGGTCTGAGAATCGGCCAACATCTATTTTTCATACCCCTTAAGGGTTGTCCACCCTTAACATTTTTTTTTTATTTTTTATATGGCAAAACAACGTTTGTCGGAACAGCTAGTTTTATTGTATATTTGTAAGCCACTCAGTGACAGAATAAGCGATTAAACAAAAAATGTTTGAATACCAACTGTACCTATGTTACCTTATTCACAAATAAATTGATTTCATTTGCGGTTATCACATAATAAAGGTGTTACAGTGGCATGCAACCTGCAAGGGCGTAGCAATTTAAAATTATTATAAATTTGGGCTATATCAACAATAAATCATTTTTCCCCAAATATTCAATTAGCCTTTGTTACAAATACAATTTACATTTTAACATGACGATATCTAATTATTATTACAATTTATGGTTTATGGTTTAAGAAGAACTTTATTTCTCATAAAGAATTACATGATTCACTCACTGAGAAATCATAACATAAAGACATTATAATATCGGGCGTAGGCGTAACAAAAAGTTATAAGTTTACCATCTAGTTACATCGATAACAAACAAAATAAATGATATAATAAACAATAAAAGTGGGTTAACGTTAAACAATTAGTATTGTTATGCCCTCCGTATTCGTAGTGCCAACTTACGTTACGTTTAAAACAAATGAAGCAATAAAATTATAAAGAATAAATCGATCAATCTAAATCAATGTCAATTTAAAGCTTAAATGGAGATATTATTATGAAATAAATAGTATTATTACATAAGATCAAATCATACCTTTGGAAAGTTTATTCATATTCAATATTTAAAATAGATGTTGAGGTGTTGAACCACGAAAGGGGTTGAACTAAAATTAATAAGCAGTAAGAGCATCTGTCATTGCTTAAAACAAATGAACTGACAGATAATAGCCGCGAGATCATAGAGATAATAAGTAGCAAACGAGCATGCAGTCCACGTGACGGTAAGTGCTCACTGCCCTGCGACATCTCTAAGCAACTTCATATAGAACATGGGTTCTATCTGAAGTCAATCACAGATGCGTTGCTACTCCCGAGGTCTAAGATGGTCGCCTCATGTAAAAGTGTGCCGGCAACCACACGTTTTCATCTTTACGTAGGAACTGCTTCACTCTAGCTTCAGTTTAATAGGTGTGGCGGTGGTGCCTTCCTGGTTGTACTACTCTGGTTCTCAGAGGTGCAAAAATACCTCTCCCTTAAAGCCGGCCTTGCAGCAACTCCGGGTGTTGTAATTGTCCAGGCCACTGTGACTACTTTTCATCAGATATCTCGTCTGCCTTATCCTTATGTATTTAAAAACCAGGCAAAGGTGAAATATCGAAATTATTTTGTATGGTTAATACTCGTAGGAATGAAAAGATAATTTATAACAGGAAAATAATATCTCTCATCAACCCATTATTGGCCCGCTCCTAGGCACGGGTCTTCTCTCAGAATGAGAGAGTTTATTAATTGGTGGAAAAATCAATTAAATAAATATAACACAATGGGAAATAAAATATCTATTAGATTTTTAAAGAAGAAGTCTCTGTTTTTAAAGAATTTATCTGCTTTAAAAAATAAAATTGTAGCACTTATGTAATATTTGTAACTGCACAAGTCGAAACTAGCATGTGACAATTGCAGACTACTCGTTACATGCAAGTCCTCAATGCAATTGCAATTGCCGTCTGTAACGGTCGCAGATAGTTTGGATTTGTCAGCCTAGTTATCATATCATATAGTTATTATCAAGCATTAATGCTGTTCATGCCTATAATTGGCTCTCACACCAGACTTGTATTTATAATAGTTGTACTATAGAATGTATTGTGTGTACTGCTGTTGGCATGTAATTAAAAAAAAAAAAAAAAATAAATAAATAAATAAATAAAGTCTGTTTATTTGTAATCGTTTAATTTCATTGCATAAATAGTACAAAACCTAAACTTTAAAAATATGGAATAGCGTCAACCCAACTCAACTCATTTCAGCGTGGCAACGCATACCGTGGCGACACGTCCCGCCAACAGTGAGTCTTTCTCGCCCCTGTAGCTGTTACACATCAAAAATGCATCCTTCTACTACTTTTTCAAGGTGATAGTACCAGTGTAGTTCGACCGGGGAGGTACCACCGCCACACCTATTTCTAGGATGAAGCATTTCTTGCGCGAAATGGAAGGCGACCATCATAGTCCTCGGGAGTAGCAACGCATCTGTGATTGACTTCAGATGGAACCCATGTTCTGTATGAAGTTGATTACAGATGTCTATGGGCGGCAGTGGCCCACTTACCATCAGGTGGATTGCATGCTCGTTTGCTACTTCAGTTAGATTAAAATTTAAAAATCTGGTTAGACTACCTTGTGTAATTTTAATTGTCATTCTCTTGTCTTTTACAATGTGACAACCGACTAACACTAGGAAAGACTGACGGCACCCCTTCTTACAAATGGACAGACGTAGGGAAGATTTTATTGGAATTTTTGCGGCGGCATCGCGAATTGGGAATTTGAGATCGGGGGTTTAATTTTGTTTTTTACTTTACGCTTTTTGGGGGTGGGAATTTGGCGAGGGTTATCAAGTGTTGAAGAATTTTGTGGAATACTGCTGGCAAACTAGTTTGTTGTAGGGTTTTGTACCTCACTATTATAATGACTCCACGCAACGGTACAATTCGACCGTAATTCAACTCAAAAACTAAACTTGATATTGTCCAAAGTATTTTCTAATTTTTTTTTATTAATATTCAAGTTTTTTAATACACCCGAAAGGTAAAAAGAGGTTTAAGTGACAAAGCTGCATTTAAAATCAATAATGGGTATTTTGACAAAGACATCTGATATTTTTGACGTTCTGTTTTATATGTTGAATGCTTAATTTCGATTATTATTTGTTTGTGACAAATGTGTTTTTAGTTGATTTTATGTATATTATATGCATTATTTGAAAAAAAATTAACATTCTGCTCTCCTTCTCTACGTCCACTATAACTGTGCATTTCATACTAATCCGTCCGCGGAATATTACTTACTTAAAAATGCACCACAGGTTTCCGCTTCACGTATTGATATTGTATAAAAAAAATAATATGTATGCAATATGCATCTTATTAATATTGAAAATGAGAAAGTTTGTGTAGCTGTATGTGTTTGTTACTCTTTTATGCAAAAGTACAGATCGCAAGTCGCTAAAATTTGACACACAGATAGTTTATGACTCAAATTCATTCATGGGATACACATTTTCGTCAACCCATTATTGTTGCACATCTGGGCACGAGTCTTCTCTCAGAATGATATGGAACCTAAAAAAGAAAAACGCACTAGACGTAGGATAGATAGGTTAATTTACCACTAGTGCTTGTCAGCGGCTTCTCCCCACCACCGCAGTTTGGTCGTGACCACGATCCATGCAACTGGATCGAAATATCGGCAGAAATTCAAAAATCGCATATCGTAAGTACCTGTTGTGTCTCGTCAACCCATTAATGTCCCACTGCTGGGTATGGGTTTTCTCTCGGAATGAGAGAGTTTAGGCCATATTCCACATATTGTGGAGAATTAAGTGTAGGTAAAATTATCTCAGTATATATTTCTCCATGATGTTTTATTCTACAAAAGTAGTTATTAAATACTAGAAAGAAAGAAAGAAAGAAATTTCTTTCTTTCTTTCTATTAAATACTAAAACTCGAAAACTTAAAAAAATCGAGCTACCTGGAATTTCAACTACTAACTACTGGATGGAGAGACTGAATTTCAAACCACCATCCATTTTTGATTCGATATCTTGACATGATAAAATTCATGGCATATAACCTTTCATACATATTTTGATAATATTCTTTGATGCAAAAACTACTCGGATTTAGATGTATTATGACCTGGATATAAACATGGCATCCATCCATCCATCAGCCTTTGAAAGTCCACTGCTGGACATAGGCCTCCCCTAATCTGCGCCACTTCGACCGGTCCTGAGCCATCTGAATCCAGCGGTTACCCGCCGTCTTCTTCAGGTCATCAGTCATAAGCATGGCATACTCTTTACTAGTTTTTACTTCCATCCATCCATCCATCAGCCTTTTGATGTCCACTGCTGAACATAGGCCTCCCCTAAATGGCGCCACTCCAACCGGTTATGTGCCCTCTGAATCCAACGGTTTCCCGCTGCCTTCTTCAGGTCATCGGTCCACCTGGAAGGGGGCGTCCTGTACTCCTTTTGCCTAAACGTGGTCGCCACTCGAGGACCTTTCTTCCCCATCGGTTATCGGTCCTACGAGCGATGTGGCCGGCCCATTGCCACTTCAGCCTGCTAATTTTGAGAGCTATGTCTGTAAGCTTCGTTCGTCTACGGATTTCATCGTTGCGAATAGTTTTTACTTACCTTAATGTAAGTGTTGGCAACCATAATTATTTTGGTGGAGACAACGCCATCTAGCTGTCGAAGAGGTAACGCTAGCACCGCTAATCAAAGACGGAGGACATTACTGCCATCTACCGAGTGTTAGGAGATCGACAGGAGTGGGGACAGTAGGCTCCTATAAAACCGAGCACTCACTCGGAGCGTTACTAAACCCCCTTTTCAGCCCATAGGGAGCATATATCAGATGAAGGCTTTAAGGCCTCAGAGGCCAAAGCCAACCTCTGGTGGTGTTTAGTGTGTAGGCACGTAGGTTATTCCGTGAGTCCCACATAACCAATGCGGACGGCCGTATTGGTATGCATGAGAATTCACCACCACCCTCCCCGCATGGAGGGTAGCCCTTTGTCTGGGCGCAAAAAAAAAAAACGGAGCGTTACCTTTTCTGTTCGTGAAAATATATAAAATAGGTCGTTACTCTGCCGGTTTAGTGAACGATATTAATGTAAATTATTGATAAGTGATTATTATAGGTATAGATATAGAGTATGTACTGATAATTACTGATAATAAATGCAATATTCAAAATAAGTGTATAAGTTAATATAAGTATTAAATTTTGGGATGATAATAATAAAAACAAAAAGAATTTTCGACTTCTTTTAATAAGATTCTGTCTATAAATCGCTACTTTACGTTCAAAAATTGGCAATATTCTGAAAAAATCAAATGTCCATTTAATTTCTTTTGTGTCTTATGTATTTCTCGGCAGCCATTTTGTGCCTCATATATTTTCATTTTGACCATTTTCAGAATATCACCAAAGCCACAATTTCATCTAATACTGCTACATTGCACAATAAATAACTTAATTATTTATTACTCGAAATTATTTCTAAAAAATATTTACATTTTTTTCATAAATTACCAAATTTTTTTATACAAATCGAGTGGGACACGGTACAACTATTTAATATTAATTTGCAACAAATTTTATTATAATACAAATTCTTATGTTAATAGTAACGATTTTATATCAATTAATTATAATGGCAAAATGTTTATGTACAGTTATGCCCACTTGGGCAGCAGCCTCTGTATGAGAAAGGCCCACACAATTTAATCTAGACAATTAAAGTATCTATTTCTTCAGAACACTGAAATAGATCATTTATGAGTTTGTCATTAAATTATCGTCTATTTGAAACAAGACAAACATTTTAGTTTATTTTCGAACGACTTTTTTAATTTTCAATAGGTATTAGCTCTGCCTCTGGGGTTCATCAGCATAAGAAACTGTATTATGAAGAAGTTTGATAGAGTTTATAGATATTATGGATAGGTCTGGGGTCATTGTCCCTGTAGTTCCGGGGCCAGAATAGGACTACGGTGCCCTCTGCCCGTCGTAAGAGGCGACTAAAAGAGGCTTCCGGGGTTGCGGGCGGGAAGAGTGGGAGCTCGTACCGTCCGGCCAAGCGACCCCGGGAAGGACGCGTCGCTCCCACGACGTCGGGTACTTTTTGAAAGTTTCCCCCTTGAAAACAAAAAAAAAAGGTTTGGGGTCATACGTACGAATAAATAGAAACCATTGTTTCCGATATTCGTGTCTTCTCTCAGAAGAAAGAATAGAAGAGAGAGTATTCATACGCCATAGTCCACCGCACTGGCTTATTGCGTACCAAGTGCGAATTGTCAGACAAGGCGTTATATTTTAAAATTAAAAAAACGTTTCGGTATTACCGGAACCATAACATTCCCTGATAACACAATCAGAGGCTAGCTAACCTATCACGTTTACCCAATAAGTATCTACATTCTAACAAGTCTCAGTTAGTGCCGGTTCTGCTGCTCTCTCTCCCTGGCCTTCATCTCTAGTTCCTCCTCCTCCCTCGTCAAAGGCACGGTGCTGTGGTTGTACAACCCTTGGGCCATCAGCTGCAAAGCCAGCGGGTTCCTCTGACCGGAGGCCTTCTTGATCTTGGCTCGTTTGTTCTGGAACCAGATCTTGATCTGGGCCTCCGCGAGGCCTAGCTCAGCGGCGAGGGCCTGCCGTCTCCGCTCAGTGAGGTACCGGTTCTCCGCGAACTCGTGCTGGAAGAAAAACCGTTATTTTTTCAGCAGTTCTTTTATTTCGGTGAAAGGCTGTGGTTGCCAATGGTTTTTTATCCTTCCCAAATGGTTCCTTAGCCAAATGATAAAGCGTCGAGCAACCCGATGGAAAGTGGTCACCGTCGCCTGGATATTGCAACACCAGAGCAGTCGTCAATGCATCTCCGGCGTTATAAGCGAGCAATTTTAGCACCGTTCTTGAAGTGCCATATATCAAAGTGCTCCGGTATCCATTTTTATAGGGGGCGACCATATTCGTTTTCGGGAGTAACATGCATGTTATTGACTTTTCTTACTTTACTTTTTGCTTACAGATGTCCACAAGCAGCTGTGACCACTTACCATCAGGCGGGATTCATTGTTTCTTACTAAATTGTTATAAAAAAAGAGTCTAACATTCTTAGTCTAAAAACTGTTTTATAAGGTATCAACCGATCAAATTTTTTTTTATCCGATTGTAGCAGCAAACGAGCATGCAATCCGCCTGATGGTAAGAGGTCACTGTCGCCCATGGACATCTGTAATCAAATTCAAATAGAATTTTCTATTTGAATTTACAAGTAGGTTCTACCTTAAGTCAATCACAGATGCGTTGCTACTTCCGAGGACTATGATGGTAGCCTCATATCAAAGTGTGCCGGCAACCACACCCTACCATCGAAACGCAAGAAATGCTTCGCGCTATAAGTAGGTGTGGCGGTGGTACTTCCCCGGTCGAACTACACTGGTTCTACCACCTTCAAAACTTACTTTACTTTTTGCTTACACATGTTCACGAGCAGCAGTGACCACTTACCATCAGGTGGGATGCATTGTTTCTTACTTCAGTGTTATAAAAAAAGTCTAGCATTCTTAGTCTAAAGATTGTTGAAGTGAAACTTCTTTATCGGGGTTTGAAAAAAATTTGTGTAACATTTTTTCGCGCCATCTTTTTTTCCGTTACGCGCCATCTTTTTCTTATCCCTACCACGCGTGATATTAGATAGATTATTATAGATTAGATTATTAGATAAAGTTTAATAAAAGCCTTTTATTAAACTTTATCTAATTTAACTTTATTTAACCAATTTCTGTAAAGTTGCATATAGTAAATTATGTTTTGAAAAATAACGTCATAAAGAAGTTTCACTTCTTACGAGTGTACGGTAGTACACGCACACATTTTTTTTTTTTGGAATCAACCGATCCACCGATCAAACTTGGAAAAAGTCGCCTAATCATTCAGGACTAGTCACCCGTCACATCGATCGAAATTCGACCGTATTTTAAATTAAAAACTAAACTTCATATTGTCCAAAGTAGTACATATATTTCTGAAATTCAAATAAAATGCTATAATTCAAGTAATTTTGAACGCGCCCGTTAAATATAAAAAGAGGTTTAATTAGGTGAGCCGCATTTAAAAGCAATAGCGGTATTTTGACAAAGACATCTGATATTTCTGACGTTATGTGTTTTCATAGTAAGACATTGAATGTTCTATTTCGTTTATTATGTATGTTTTTGTGACAAATGCACGGTATGTGTAACGTGTTTTTAGTAGATTTTATGTATGATATATGCATTATTTGAAAAAAATATTAACATTCTGCAATCCTTCTCTACGTCCACAATTACCGTGCAAAATTTCATAATAATCCATCCGCGGCATATTACTTAAAAATGCACCACAAGGTTTTGCTTCACGTACTAATATATATATCTAGATTACGCGACTTTTTCCAAGTTAAGTGTTCAATCCACCCTTAAACAGATTAAGCGATAGAAATACAATGACGCAAGTACCTTTAGCCTCGCAAGCTGTGGTCCTGAGAATGCTGTCCGGGGTCTCTTTTCATCAGTGGGACCCTCCCCAGGTGGTTTCTTCGGTCTTCTGGTGCGTGGACCTGTGCAAAAAATTATAATGTAAAATTTGAAAAGGAATAACGAATAACGTAAAACAATATGGGTATCATATTGATCCTAGTAAAAGGACCATTGCAAACATGGGCGTAGCCTGGGGGAGTGTTTATTTTTTATTTTTTTTATTTGACTGAAGCAGCAAACGAGCATGGTAAGTGGTCATTGCTGCTCATGGGCATCTGTAATCAACTTCATACAGAACATGGGTTCCATCTGAAGCCAATCACAGATGCGTTGCAACTCCCGAGGACTATGATGGTCGCCTCATATAAAAGTGTACCGGCAACAACACCCTTCCATCGAAACGCAAAAAATGCTTCACGCTAGAAATAGATATGGCGGTGGTACTTCCCCGGTCAAACTCCACTGGTTCTACCACCTGGTTTTGAGGGTGCTCAGGTGCTCTAGCAGTTACCACCGCCGAATCAATTTTTTTTGAACCCCCAAGTATCTGGCTACGCCCGTGATTACGAATGTATAATTGTGCATTAAAACACTTTTATATTACTATTTAGACACAAAAAGCGATAAATTAGATAAGGTACAGTTCTTCGATAGTCACATATAAATATATGTAAACCAAAAAAGGTGTAAATATTTCAATTTGTATTAAAAAATACCAAAATATGATAAAGGATAGAGGTCATTCAAGGACTGCGTAAACACTAATAGAGGAGGATTTTTTATAACCATTGAGGAGCACTTTATATAACCATTGGAATACCTGTAAGACCTATATTAACAAATAAAGAGGTTTGATTTTGATTTTGATTTTATTATTTTTGAAAAATCTGTGGTACGGGGGGGGGGGGGGGTAGATGAGGGGGATAGTTAAGTCTTAATTAGTATTATGTCATTTCAGAAATTATTTGTAGTTTGATAGGTACGTAACACTTGAATGATCTCTAATAAAATACAATGTAAATGAAACCTGCAAACATGGAACATATAACATAAAAATATTAACACAAACACAAAAAGCTACTAGAATCGCATTCAGTGTCCTTAGTATGAATTTATTATATTTCCTCAAAACGACAACTTAAACGTGCAAAACTAAACTTAACAATGTGTGGACGATCTCGAAAACAATAAATAAAGAGATAAATTAACGATATCGACACTAGATTTTTTCCTGTGTCGTTCTACGAATTCACAAACGCCCAGACCCAGAACAAGAATCTAAATTCATCGTTCGCTTACTTGTCTGGCCGAGGATTGAACCCGGCACTGTAAATGTTTTGAGGAAACGTAATAAATTTATTCTAAAGGCACATATACATGTCAGACACGAGCCAAAAGGTAGAAATAACACAGGTAGAAACGAAACAGACACTAAAAAAACGGACAGAAACGAAATGGGCACAAACGAAGCGGGCACAAACGAAGCGGCAGAAACGAAACAGGCACAAACGAAGCGGCACAAACGAAGCAGCACAAACGTGGTCACGTGACGAAGTTCCCGTCAAGCGAACGATGCAATATCTTAACCAAGTCAAATTTTACCAAGATGGCGTCTTTATAAAATTGATCAAAATATTGCACCGACCGCCTGATGGGTGCTGAGTGTGGCGATGAACCCTGAAATATTAATATCTTAAGGCTAAATCTTAACCTAATGGTGATTAACTGGAGAAAGAGTCCCGGGTTTGATTCCAGTTGGACTTAAAATCTAAATATTACAATTGATGCACAGTGCCTAAATGTAATTTATTTAGGTATATAATTTATTTGTGCCATAATATTTTACAATTACAATCAATAATAAAACAAATATTTAATATTTTTTTTACATAAATTTTAATTAGATTTTAGCTAATGTACATGAAATTTAAGTTTAATAAATAACCTAAAATTAATATAGCTGGTTTCACAAGTAAAAGTTCTAAGTCGCATTCAAGTTTTGTCTTTTGTTTAATTTTTTGTGATTGTTTGAAATGTCTACTTTCATATGTAAACATTCGAAAAAACCACAAAACCCGCGTGGCACAGCGGTTAACATACCGATCTGACACGCAGTGGGTCCCGAGTTCGATTCCCGGCCAGACAGGTATCTGAATGAGTTTAGATTCTAGTTCTGGGTCTGGGTGTTTGTGTATTTGTCTTTGTGTGTGTCCATGGCACCCACGACACAGGAGAAAATCCTACTGTGGGGCTATGAGTGTAGAAAGCGTATATGTTAATCTGGAGAACGATTGAACACATTTAGATGTAACTTTAGAGTTTATGTAGAGCAGTGACAGCCTAATGGTTGAAACTTGCCCTCTCAACCGGGAGGCCCGAGGTTAGAACCCAGGCACGCACCACTGATTTATGTGCGTATTAGAAATTAATTATCATTGCTTTTCGGTGAAGGAAAACATCGTGAGCAAACATACACACCCGAGAGTTCTTTAAAAAAAAAAGTTCTCGGAAGTGTGTGAAGTCTTCGAATTCGCTTTGGCCAGCGCGGTGGACTATGGCCTGTAACTCTCTCATTGACCCGTGCCCAGCAGTGGGACAATATTGGGTTGAAAACGAGATGTAACTTTGGTTAAGAACTAGGAATAGTAAGGGCGGATTATACGGCGTTTTTTTATCACGCGTGTCTATACTCGCATAGACACACATGGATCGTGGTCAAGGGCCAAAATCATTGACTGAGACCACGATCCATGCAACTGGTGGATTGCCAGATGGTAGAAACAGTGTAGTTCAACTGGGGAAGTACCACCGCCACACCTATTTCTAGCGTGAAGCAGTTCTTGCGTTTCGATGGAAGAGTGTGGTTGCCGGCACACTTTTATGCGACTATCATAGTCCTCGGGATATTAGAGAGAACCCTCAGAGATTCAGATAGAACCCATGTTCTGTATGAAGTTGATCACAGATGTCCATGAGCGGCAGTAACCACTTAGCATCAAGTGGACTGCATGCTCGTTTGCTACTTCAGTCAGATAAAAAAAGCTCGTTTGCTACTTAAATATTAAAAACTGAACGAAACATATACTCTTGTAGTCCATCTGATGATAACAGATCACTGAAGCTCACAGACATCTTTAAGCAACTTCATTTAAAGCAGAGATTTTATCTGAAGTCAATGAAATGGAATGAGATGAAATGAAATGAAATGAAATGAAATGAAATGAAATGAAATGAAATGAAATGAAATGAAATGAAATGGAATGAAATGAAATGGAATGAAAAGAAATGGAATTGAATGAAATGAAATGAAATTGAATGAAATGAAATGGAATTGAACGAAATGAAATGGAATTGAATTAAATGAAATGGAATTGAATGAGTTGAAATTGATTGAAATGGAACACGACCTCAACTGAGAAGATCTGGCAAGAAACTCAGTGAGTTTTTTTTCCTTGTATATCTTTTTTTATTGTTTCTATTACATTGGTTATAAAAGTTAACTCCAGTATCTTGCCTTATACTTGAATGTACAAGAAGCATATTTGGCAGGATACGCTACACTTTGACACTCAATTAATTACGGTAACGTATTGTTCAGTCCCAAGCTATTTTATCTTCTATATAGTCAGAAATTTTATGATATGCTTTACGACTAAGCTTGGTCTTATTAAATGTTTAAAACTTATTAATAATCAAGTTCGACCGGTGAAGTACCACCGCCACACCTATTTCTAGCGTGAAGCATTTCTTGCGTTTCGATAGAAGGGTGTGGTTGCCGGCACCCTTTCACATGAGGCCACCATCATAGTCCTCAGGGATAGCAACGCATTTGTGATTGACTTCAGATGGAACCCATGTTCTGTATGAAGTTAAATACAGAAGTCCATGGGCACCATCAGGTGGACTGCATGCTCGTTTGCTACTTCAGTCAGATAAAAAAAAATACAAATTTCTGATTTCAATTGGAAGTTTATTATAAAAGCGTATACATTGACCCATAAAAGAATTATTTTGTGAAGCCGCTATCAGTTGCTACTTCCAAGGACTAAGATGGCCTCAAATAAAAACCCAACATAAAAGCCACCTGTCACATCGTTTATCTGTCGGTGTCCACCGAGACAGGATAATTACGTTTATGAGTTATTTTGGGAGGATTTCCTTTTATTTATGAATACCTGACTTTATCTTTGTTGATATATGTACGAGTTGTTGGCTTCTGCAAGGTCTTAGTCTTAGGCCTAACGCATATATTCCGGTTGAAGTCGTTTCGAGATCCCGGAGTCCTCCTTTTTGGCGCCGAGAACGGCCACCGGGGGGGTTTTAGTACGGTAAAAATCCCACATAACCCGCGTCGCTCCCACAGCGTCGGGTACCTTTTGAAGGTTTCCCCCTCGACAACAAAAAAAAAGGCCTAACGCATATAGGTATATAACTTATAGTTAAACAACTGATTA
Organism: Spicauda simplicius; assembly: GCA_949699795.1. Lineage (NCBI taxonomy): Eukaryota > Metazoa > Arthropoda > Insecta > Lepidoptera > Hesperiidae > Spicauda > Spicauda simplicius. The sequence goes on from CATIWX010000101.1 coordinate 28,808, forward strand.
GTTCTACGTTAAAGTAGGTATATGTCGTTCTTTGCTGTCTGGGCAGACGCCGTCGGGACCGCGGTCGAATGCTACCAGTGTACCCGCAGTCCTGGCAAAGGGTGTACAGAGGAACACCGTGGAGTTTTAGCCGGTAGGAGTCCGGCATATCGTTTTAGCTGCCTCCGTGCAGAGAGGTACCCAAGGAGGGTTTCCTCACGTACAAAAAAAGGTATATATCGTTCCCTGTAGTTTCGTGATCAGAATAGGGCTACCCCCTGCCTGTCGTAAGAGGCGACTAAAAGGGGCTTCCGGGGTTGCAGGCGGCTAGAGTGGGAGCTCGAACCGTTCGGTTAAGCGACCCCGATAAGGACGGTGGTATGTGTGGTCGCTTAACGTCGTCAAAACAAAAAAAAAGTTTTTTTTTTATCTGACTGAAGTAGATAATGAGCATGCAGTCCACCTGATAGTAAGTGGTCACTGCCGCCCATGGACATTCGAGATTACTACATAGACAGTTGTACTACGTGCAATACGTTGTACTACGTACATATAAGGGTAGCAATGCAACTGTATAGGTTGACGTCTGGTATGATATTCTTAATGTAAACATTTCACCAAAATCGATTCAGCCATAGTCACTAATCCCTACTAACATTTTTTTTTCAGTCTGAAGTAGCAAACGAGCATGCAGTCCACCTGATGGTAAGTTGTCACTGCCGCCCTGCGACATCGGTAAGCAACATATAGAACATGGGTTTAATTTGAAGTCAATCACAGATGCGTTGCTACTCCCAAGGAAAATGATGGTCGCCTCATGTGAAAGTGTGCCGGCAACCACACCCTTCCATCAAAACGCAAGAATGCTTCACGCTAGAAATATGTGTGGCGGTGATACCTCCCGGGTCGAACTACACTGGTTCTACCACCTATAAAATAAGATAGTTGTTAGACTAAAGTATCAATAACTACATCGATATCTATCTTCAAGGGTAGCAACGCATCTGTATGGGCTTTCAGGTAGGACGTTTTTAATATTAAAGTTTCACCAAAATCGATTCAGCCATCATCACTAATCCCACACATCATCACTAATCACAAAACAAATGTGTCGACGTCGTCGTCGTCAACCCATTATTGTCCCACTGCTGGGCACGGGTCTTCTCTCATGAGAGAGTATTGGGCCATAGTCCACCGCGCTGGCCAACTGCGAATTGGTGGACTTCACACACCTCCGAGAACTTTTTTTTTTTTAAAGAACTCTCGGGTGTGTAGGTTTCCTCATGATGTTTTCCTTCACCGAAAAGCATTGATAATTAATTTCTAATACGCACATAATTTTAGAAAAATCAGTGGTGCGTGCCGGGGTTTGAACCTCGGTCCTCATGATCGAGAGGGCAAGTTTCAACCATTAGGCTATCACTGCTTATGTGTGTGCAAACAAATGTGTAACTGCTCATAATCTCAAGAGCAAAACAGCGCGCAAAAACGAGTGCAACATTGTATGAAAATTAATAAAAACGCCAGACATATTAATTAATTAACAAAGGTCACTGCCCATTAATCAAGCCACCTATAACCGTACATCAAACACATAAACGCGTCAGAATTGCATTTTATGCAACAATAACTCTGAGTTATCACGATAACTACGAGATAGTCCGTTTAATGTTATTTAGTTAAGGTGAGTTCAAAAAATTAAATTGAATTTTTAAGAAATTAAAGCAGCAAGCAAATGAGCGCAGCTTATTCGTTGGTCTTTTGAGATCAACTATCAGGCATTCAGTTAAATTTTAAGGAAATTGAAGTAGCAAACGAGCATGCAGCCTATTCATTAGAGGTTACTGGACGTAGGCCTCCCCTAAATCGTCCCTGTAGGTCCGGGATCAGAATAGGGCTACGGTATCCTCTGCCTGTCGTAAGAGGCGACTAAAAGGGGCTTCCAGGATTGAGGCGGCTAGAGTGGGAGCTTGAACCGTCCAGCCAGACGATCCCGGGAAGGACGGCGGTATGTGTGGTCGCATATCGTCGTAAATACTAGACGGAGCGGTGGGCCCAGCCGCCCATCTCGGACGAGCCCAATGGGGCAACGCGCTCAGAGGATTCCGGTTGCATTTCTTTGGGGATCCCGGGGTCCTCTTTGTAGCGCCGAGGACGGCCACCGGGGGGGTTTTAGTGCGGCCAATATTTCTGATACGATATCAATTCTTCTTAAAGTCGATTTAATTACCTCTCAGTCCATATTTAAATCTAACAAGATTACTGTTAGTACGAAAAATATCGTTATTCCGACTTCGGGGTCCATAAGGTACAAAAACCCATAACTTTTCTATGACAGCCTCGTAACAACATTATGATCGATGTCGGGTCAGTAACCTTAACCTTTTTTGAGTTTTTTTTATCGCTGTGAGGACAATTTTTTGTGCCTAAACTCAGTGGAGGCACTCAATTTGACGCTGTTTATCATGTTTTTTCACGGTCTACCTAAAACGCTTTTACCACTGCCCGCGAATAAAATATCGACACAGGAAAGCTAACACGTAACATGCGATTTTATACGAAAGACGTTTTAATTATTTTTAACTTTTTAATTAGAGAGTTTACTCGTAGGTTTTGTTGTTAGATATTGAATGAAAAATTAAAAATTTATATGTTATCTATCTAATAATATAACTATTCTAATACTCGTCCCTGTAGTTCCGGTATTAGAATAGGGCTACGGCATTCCCTGCCTGTCGTAAGAGGCGACTAAAAGGGGCTTCCGGGGTTGCGGGCGGCTAGAGTGGGAGCTCGAACCGTTCGGCCAGGCTTCCCGGGAACGACGGCGGTATGTGTGGTCGCATACCGTCGTAAAGACTACTACTACTTCTTTGGTTTTTCCGTTATATATTTTACTAGTTAACCCGACGAACTTCGTTTGGCCTAAAAGTTAAAAAATCTAAAATTGCCTGTGTTTATCTACTATATTATACATGAATTTATACAGTAGGTACCTAAAAACCTTCCTCTTGAATCACTCGATCTATTAAAAAAATGCATTGAACTAAGTATACACAGACAGCGAGAAGCGACTTTGTTTTATACTATGTAGTGATAATAAAAATTTAAATTTAAAAAAAATTTCACGATAAAAAACATCTTATCGCTTACCACCTCGTAGTAAGACTAATTGACTAGATGTGAAATTTGAAAAATTGAAAAAAAAACAGTCCCAGATTAAGATGGTCAACCTGGGTTTAAATGGTTGATGGAGAAATATTAGTGCTCTGTACAACTAGCTGTGTCCTGCGGATTCACCTGGTCATGTAACGCATTAAGGAGGTACTCTTGCCTTTAGTATGAGTTTATTTAGTTTCCTCAAGAGCTTAAGTTTCCTTAGAGAGCAGTGATAGCCTATAACGGTTGAAACTCGCCTTCTCGATCGGGATGTCCGAGGTTCAAACCCAGGCACGCACCACCGAGTTATGTGCGTATTAGAAATTAATTCTCACTGCTTTTCCGTGAAGGAAAACATCGTGAGAAAACCTACACACCCGAGAGTTCTTTAAAGAAAAAAAAGTTCTCGGAGGTGTGTGTAGTCCACCAATTCGCACTTGGCCAGCGCAGTGGCCTTGCCCAGCAGTGGGACAATAATGCGTTGACGAGAAGTTTCCTCAAAACGTATACTTTTTATGTTTTGGCGTATACATTGCAAGGTTTGGACGACACTGATTGATTACGTTTTTTTATCCGACTGAAGTAGCAAACGAGCATGCAGTCCACCTGATGGTAAGTGGCCACTGCCGCTCACGGACATGTAATAAACTTCACACAGAACGTGGGTTCTATCAGAAGTCAATCACAGACGCGTTGCTACTCCCGAGGACTGTGATGGTCGCCTCATGTGAAAGTGAGCTGCCTCCATTGAAACGCAAGAAATGCTTCACGCTGGAAATAGATGTGGCGGTGGTACTTCCTCGGTAGAACCCAGTTCTTGTGTTTCGATAGAAGGGTGTGGTTGCCGGCACACTTTTATATGAGGCGACCATCATAGCCCTCGGGAGTAGCGATGCATCTGTGATAGATTTCACATAGAACCCCATGTCCTGTATGTAGTTGCTTACAGATGTCCATGGGCGGCAGTGACCACTTACCATCAGGTGGACTGCATGCTCGTTTGCTACTTCAGTCTGATAAAAAAAGGATAAAAAAGGTATATTGAAATTAATAAATTAAGGTAATTTTGGTATCGTTAATATTTTAAATTAAAACACTGTGATAGTCTAATTTTCGAAACTTGCTTTCTCGATCGAGAGGTTTGAGGTTCAAATCCCAGGCAGGCACCACTGATTTTTCTAAAATTATGTGTGTATTAAAAATTGATTGCCACTTCTTTTCAGTAACGAAATACATCGTGAAGAAAGTACACACCCGAGAATAAATTAAATGTTCTCAGAGGTGTGTGAAGACTACCAACTCGCACTTGGCCAGCGCGGTGGACTATGGCCTAAATACACTCTCATTCTGAGAGAAGACCCGTGCCCAGCAGTAGGACAATAAAGCTAATATTGAGGACAATATTTAAAAAAATACATCAGATTTTGACCATTGATAAAATTATCGAAATCACCAAACCGACAGACAACACAACTTTTATCATATAGACGACAAAAAGTGTGGTATTTGATACGGCGATACTTATAATTGGATAACAGATAGGCTTGGTTTGACACTGGCTGCGGTGGGTCTGAGGTTCGAAAAACTTTTCAAAATGACTCTACTTAACATTGAGCCAGTAATTAGCTGACTTTGTTCTGAAAGTAGCATAGTGGTGGCTGAAAGGTTTAAAGTCGGTTTAAAGGGCTCCAGGTTCGGGTCCATGTTTTTTAACAGATTGATGTCAAACGAGCATGCAGTCCACCTGATTGTAAGTGATCACTGCCTAGGACGTCTGTAAGCAACTTCGTATAGAACAGAATATTAAGTCAATCCCAGATGCGTTGCTACTCAAGAGGACTGAGACAGTCCAGCTGCCGCACGCAGTCCACCTGATGGTAAGTAGTAAGCAACTTCATTTTTCATATGATATATACTTCTGTACTGGAAGTCCGATCTAAAGTCAATCACAGATGCGTTGCTACTCCCGAGGACTAAGATGGTCGCATGGACAAATTTGAGCACACCTCTCCATGGAAAGGCAAGAAATGTTTTGCGCTAGAATTAAGTGTCAAGGTACCCTTTTATCAGATTGAATTAGCAAACGAACATGCGTTCCAGCTGATGGTAAGTGGACACTGCCGCCCATGGACATCTGTAAGCAAGTTCATATAGAACATAGGTTCTATTTGAAGTCAATCACAGATGCTTTGCCAGTCCCGAGGACTGATGTTCGCCTCTTAAACAAGGGTGCCGGCAACCACACCCTTCTGACCTGGTAAGTGATTACTGTCCAAGATATCTGTATTACTTCATACAGAACATGGGTTCCATCTGAAGTCAATCAAAGATGCGTTGCTACTCCCGAGGACAAAGATGATCGATGAAGTGTGGCAACTACATCCTTCCATCTCGCTCAAGAAATGCTTCACGATAGAAATAGGTGTGGCGGTGGTACCTCCCCGGTACAACTACACTGCTTCTACCATCCTCAATACGCTTTCTACACTCATAGCCTCACACTAGGATTTTTCCTGTGCCGTGGGTACCATGGACACACACAAGACGAGTACAAAAAACCCAGACCCAGAACATAAATCTGCACTTATCATTCAGATACCTGTCTGGCCGGGAATCGAACCCGGGACCCAATGCGCGTCAGACCGGTATGGTAACCGCTCCGCCACGCGGGTCGTCAAATTATAATATCACATTAAATAGCATAATGATAACTACAATGGTATAATTTTATTTACAAATTACATTAATAGAATAATTATTTATTTACCAGACTTGCAACGAACATTCGACCTATTGCAACTAATGCGGTATTCGATAGAATACCGAATATCCAGGTGCTATTCGACCGAATACCGAATATTTAAGATGTTTGCTTTTAATTATAAACATAAATAAATATAAATAATTAATTATTTAGTGAACCAGTGTAGTTCGACCGGGGAAGTACCACAGCCACACTTATTTCTAGCGTGAAGCGGTTCTTGCGTTTCGATAGAAGATTGCCGGCACACTTTCACATGAGGCGACCATCATAGTCCTCGGGAGTAGCAACGCATCTGGCATTGACTTTAGATATAACCCATCTTCTGTATGAAGTTGATTACAGATTTCCATGAGCGGCAGTGACCACTTACCATCAGGTGGACTGCATGCTCGTTTGCTACTTCAGTCAGATAAAAAAAATCTTTATTGCACACGTAGTAATATATGAACGTTGGTATATATGCAATATATAGGGCAACCAAATATAAGGCCAGACACTGGAGCTAACTTTTATAACCAAAGTAAAAATAATATGACAATAAAAAAGATATACAAAGAAAAAAGACAAACCCACTGAGTTTCCAGATCTTCTCAGTTGAGGTCGTGTTCCGATCCGGTGGTAGTGTAAGAAAAAAATGTAAGTGTCAATATGTAAGTGCCCCCGTAGGCCTATACAAAATAAAGACATTTCATTTCATTTAAAAAAATATAAATAATTGCATTGCATCTCAATTATTGAGAAAATTTTGAGATAATCACTTTAGGGTCGCATATTTTAATTCTTTTCGTTTAGTTTTCTAAAGTTTTCCTTGATTTTATTCAATATATGAATTAATGTTCTTCTTAGACCGTTCGTGACGTATTTTAATCGAACAAGTTAAATGTTACTATTCTTTTTTTATCCGACCGAAGTAGCAAACGAGCATGCAGTCCACCTGATGGTAAGTGGTCACTGCCGCTCAATGACATCGGTAATCAACTTCAAACTGAACATGGGTTCAATCTGAAGTCAATCACAGATGCATTGCCACTCCCGACTATGATGTTCGCCTCATAAACAAGTGTGCTGGCAACCACACCCTTCCATCGAAACGCAAGAAATGCTTCACGCTAGAAATAGGTGTGGCGGTGATATCTCCCCGGGCGAACGACACTGGTTCTACCACCTTAAAAAAATATTCGGCTATGAAGCCTGCAAAATTCGGTATTCGTTGTATTGCCAAATATACTATTCATTGCAAATCTACTAATTGGTATATCTATTAATTGGTATATTTACAGACACAAACATATTATTCTTAAGATTCCATCTTAACTTATTTAATATTAGTTAAGAAAAAGTGCCTAAAAATAATATATTATTTATATGATATTAAATGCACAATTGAACAAGTTAGAAAACACACATATAAAAACATGCAAAACACACAAAAAATATGCACACACAATACATAAACATAAAAACAGAATACAAATGAGAAATAAGCAATAGTTTTGTCCAAGGTATACCCAATTAATTGGAAATGCATATCCAATTAAATTAAATTAATTAAATTAAATATCTCACGTGAATGGTGTGCTCTCTCGTACTTACTTCGTCCTAAAACAAAAGAGAAAATACCAATTAGACAACATAAATAATTCAATGTAACAACATAATTAATAGATAAAGAAAACATTTTTATCAGATCCAACCAACATAAATAATTCAATTAGATAACATAAATAGCATTTGAAACCAAAATATGTTATATATGTACATATGTTCTATATGTATGTATGTGTAGACGACCCGCGTGGCGCAGCGGTTACCGTACCGGTCTGACAGGCAGTGGGTCCCGGGTTCGATTCCCGGCCAGACAGGTATCTGAACGAGTTTAGATTCTTGTTCTGGGTCTGGGTGTTTGTGTATTCGTGTTTGTGTGTGTCCATGGCACCCACGAAACAGGAGAAAACCCTAGTGTGGGGCTATGATTGTAGAACGCTTTTTTTTTATGTACATTATAAGCATTAGAGCAGTGATAGCCTAATGGTTGAAACTTGTCCTTACGATCGCGAGGTCCGAGGTTCAAACCCAGGCACGCACCACTAATTCTTCTAATAAATATGTGCGTTTTATAAATTAATTATCACTGCTTTTCCTTGAAGGAAAACATCGCGAGGAAATCTGCACTGTGGACTATGGCCTATAACTTGTTCATTCCGAGACAAGACCCATGCTCAGCAGTGGGACAATAATGGGTTGACGACGACATGATAAGCATTTTTAAGCCTATACATACCCCACCCTTAAAAAAAGTACTCAGCAGTGTTATGCTGGTGTTATTGGGTTTCTGGGGTTGCGGGCGACTAGAGTGGGAGCTCTGACCGCCCAGTCAACAACCCCTGGAAGGACGGCGGCATGTGTGGCTGCATGTTGTCGTATACTGAAAGGCGTGGGGGACAGTCACGCTCCCTAAGAGATGAGCCCGTAAGGGGCGCAGCGCTAGGGGGCACCGGTGGTATCCGTTGGAGGTCCCGGGGTCCCCTGCAAGCGCAGAGGAAGGCCACCGAGGAGGTTTTAGTGGGTAAAAATCCCACATAACTCGGAGTCTCTCCCAAGGCTCCGGTGTACCTTTTGAAGGTTTCCTCCCCGTCAATAAAAAAAAGGCAATAATAGGTGTGGCGGTGTTTCCGAAGTCGTATAACCAAAGGTTCTCTTTTTAATCATGTGTGAACTTCATATTGAATAAAGTTTCTCTTAGATGTCAATGACAGATGCGTTCCTACTCCCTAGGACTAAGATGGTCGCCTCATACAAAAGTGTGACGGCAACCACACACTTCCATCTCGCGCAAGAAATGCTTCACGCTAGAATTAGGTGTGGCGGTGGTACCGAACTACACAGGTTCTAACTTTAATGTGGTACATGAACAGTTATTTTTACCACAATTTATTACCCTAAACGCCTATTTCTCGCCCAAAATATGTATTACTTTGAATAATACCGCAATAAATAGAAAATTTATCATTTAATAAGCTAAAATGGCGGCATGGGCACGATAATGAAGCGATTAGTGTCAATTCTAGCAATTTATAACACTATTTGCATACTCGTTGGACTTCTATCCGGTTATACATATTAGTGATGTAACCGTTATTATTTGTCGTTCGCGAATGCAAATGCAAATATTCCTTACCGACATTCGTGAACGCAATTGTTCTTTTTTTTCAGTTCTCGGTGTAGGGTGACGGAGGATATTCGACTACTTTTATTGGAGTTTGAATTAAATTTGTATAAAACAGCCTTTTTTTGCAAAGCACTGCAATTGAATATTCATAAAACATTTGCACAATTCTTGCGAATGCGAATGCCAATGCAAATATTCCTTAGAGTAATTT
>CATIWX010000103.1:0-46148 GCA_949699795.1 Spicauda simplicius
TTCCAGAGTACCTACGGCAAGACATACTACCCTCCGATTGTACGCACGGTCGAAATTCGACCGTAATTCAACTCAAAAACTAAATTTGATATTGTCCAAAATAGCACGAATGATTCTGAAATTTAATTATATTGTATTAATTTTTGAATTATTTTTCAAGCGGGTTTAGAATGATGGAAAACTGAGGTTTCAATTTAGAAATTTAAAAAATGCTACATTTAAAAGTAATGACGGATATTTTGACAAAGACATCTGACATCAGGTGGACTGCATGCTCTTTTGCTACTTCAGTCAGATAAAAAAATGTGTTTTTATAGTAAGACACTAAACGTTTTATTTCTTGGTCAAAAAGAAATTTACGGTACAGGTACAATCCTATGTGGCTCTACTTCGGCAATCTTTTTTTTTGTAATCACAACAGTATCAAGTGCTGCTATGTTCTGCTTTGACGGGTGTGGCAATAGAGACATACTTTTGTTAACTTCGACAGTTTAAGTTAAGAAAAAGGTGTAGGTGTACAGTGATGCTCATATCTTCTTATGCTTACCAAGAAGCAAGTTGCAACCGAGCAGGCTGTCCATCTGACGTTTAGTGATTATTATCAACCATGAGCAGTCGTAATCAGTTCAAGCAAGGATTATAGTCTTCCCTAGCTAGATAGCGTAGAATAGTTCCAAACCCATCCAGAGTACCGGTCAGAGCCGAACCACTCTCCCTTTTATTTATAGGCATTGCCAAGGCTCGGAAACCGGTTCTATTTCTAAACCGGTTTCGGTCATTGACCCCAAACCTAAATGAATATCGGTTAAAGGTTGTACCTAACCGGTTATTACCGGTTTATGGGAAGTACCGGTTTTTCACGAATTTAGGTTTTGGTTGCCATAATTAACCGGTTAAAACCAAGTTTATTAATATTCTACCGCGTTTTAGACATGCTCTGGACGCTGCGCTCACTATCACGAAGTATATGCAATCGCACGCGCTTTTTATTTTTAACCGACTTCAAAAAAAAAAGGTTTCTCAATTCGACCGTATATATATTTTTTTTATGTTTGTTCGCGGATAACTTCATCGTTTATGAACCGATTTTGAAGATTATCTTTTTGTTGGAAAGGATACATTCCAGGAATGGTACCATGATAAGGAAACCAGGATCTGATGATGTCATTCTAGAGAAATCGAGGGGATATTTCAAAAATCATAGGGGTGACTATGCGTTGGTTATTTTTTCTATTAAACAATTTAAAGTACTATAATATAATGAAGGTCTGGAGTCGATCTGATGATGAAGCCGAAAGACAGTCGAGGGAACTCCTCAACGATTTACAGCAATTACCTTGTGTTTCAGCTTGTTTAATTTGTATTGATGGAAATGTTACACCTGTCTGGTCTGATGAAGACGAAAGACAGTTAAGGAACTCTTCAACGGTTTACAGTAGCTACCTTGTGTTTGGGCTGAATTCATTTATATTGATGAGAACTTTGCACCCATATGGGTTTTAAATGTCATTATTTAAATACAAATATCACTATATAGTCACTAAAAAGCGTGAAATAAAAACTTTTTAACAAAAAATATCTACCGACTTCAATGTCACTAAAGTCTAAAATAATTTCTATTAATTTTGGTTTAGAACACACTTAGTATTTAGTACATAGTCCCGAAGTCGGCGCTCATATAGGACATAGTGCCGTCCAGCGATATTTGTTTAGCGGAGCCCTGAGCCTCCGAATGAGGCCTACAGTGAAGGACAACGTTTTAGCGCTGTAGGCCATCACTGGCAACACACATTGCTTGAATAACTTAACTATTGACAAATTGAATTGTGGACGAGAAGATACTACGTAATTTCCCAAACGCAGCCCAGCCGAGTTGGATTCTTCGAGTGACCTCCCTCTCAAAGTTGGACTTACCCATCCGTTTGTCCCAAGCAAATATACTCGTCAACAACTTCGAGAGGAGTGCCGTCAACAACTACCAGTACGGGTGTGACATGAACATTAGACATGATTTTTGCTTGTCCATGTTCATCTTAAGACCCACCCGTTGTGAGGCACTGTTAAGGTCGCCTAGCATAGTGCTGAGGGCCGTCAGCGAATCTGCCGAGATAACTATATCATCGGCAAATCGTAGGTGTGTGACGTGTTTGCCATTGATGTTAATGCCAAGACCTTTCCACTCCATCAGCTTGGACAAATCTTCCAACGCAGCGGTGAACAGCTTCGGATATATGACATCCTCTTGCCTGAATCCCCACTTAGCTCAGAAGCGCAATGGGCCTGTAGTTCTTCAAAAGGTTTTCATCGCCGGTTTTGAAGAATAGCACCACTACGCCTTTGCCTTCTCTTCCGGGGAGGTCCCGCTATTGATGACAGAATCAAACAACTTTTGGAGCGCCACTAGTACCGGTTTACCACCAGCTTTTAGCAGCTCTGTTGTGATTCCGTCATCTCCCGGTGCCTTGTTGTTTTTCAACTGTTTGAGAGCCTCTCTTATCTTGTACAGGCTGACGTCCGGGAGGTCCTCAGTATAGTTTCGGGTCAATTTGGCACGTTTGTCGACCGCCATATTTCTACAACTGTCCGTAGTGTTTTTTAATTTCTCCCAGAACATTGGGTTTAGACGAAACTATGGTGTTCGAGTCTGTCTTCAACCTCGTCAGCAGGCTCTGCCCAACGCACAGGACCCTGGCGAACACTCTTGAGCCTGGGTTTTCGCTCAATAGCGTCTTTTATGCGATGGGTGTATGAGCACGCCAATCGCGTCGCCTACTCTAAGAGATCTGATTATTGAGCAGTCTGTATTTCGACATTGAGGTTGCAGACTGCACACATAGTTCTCGCCTCTCCCTCATAAGACCGAGAGTATGTTCTGAGAGAACCCGAGACCTAGAGACACCACAGAGACATCATTAAATATTTGCCGTTTGTCTGTCTTATCCAAGTTCACTTTTGCCCTCTTCTTGAAGAAAGAGTTCATCATAAAGAAGTCTTCCCTCTCCAAGAAGTTGGCAAGCAAGTGGCCTCGGTGGTTTCGTTGTCCAATTCTAAAAGGTCCGACCTTCCGCTCGCCATCATTCCGTGTGCCTAATCTGGCGTTAAAATCCCCCCATAACAACGGTTAAGTGCGTCTTTGAGGTATGTATGGCTCTACTTACGTCCTCATACATTATCTCGACCTCATAGTCTGGGTGTGTCGAAGTCGGCGCATATATGTATGTACCTGTATGACCTTCAGCGAATACCGTTTAGATATTCTGAGTATAAGATACGCTACCCTTGGCGACACACTGTCGACTGTTACCACGTTGTTAACGACGGATTTGTGGACGAGGAACGCGTCACCACCCTGGGACAGATGTTCGCCCTCCCGGTGATAGAACAAGTTGTCTGATTTTAGGATTATCGTGTCCTCCCCCTGTCTTCGGACTTCAGACAATCCCAAAACACTCCAGTTTAACTTGTGCATATCGTCACCCAGCTCCTGTATCTTCTCGTCGGTACTCAGTGTCCTGGTGTTGTATGTTGCCAGGTGCAGAAGTCATCGATTGCGGTAGACGGATCTCTGCCGGAGATTCTTAGCAACCCCTGCCCCGCCGTTACCTTGGCCGCTACCGTAGCTCGGAATAGCGGGGCTGCTAGGGACTGGGGGCCGGTTTCTCTGCACCTGTCATTTTGGGGATTTTGCCGATAGTCACCGCGCCTGGCAAGCGAGTTGGTGACCGCAGTAGGTGTAAGAATTACGCAAGGAGATGCTGCTGCCCATCTCACGGATTTTTGTTACTTATTCATTCCTCTTCTCCTTACCACCTTTGAGTTAGAGTCTGAAAAAAACGCGCCTACAGAGTTATACGAATTTAACAAAAAAATTCTAAGAATATATTTACAATAAAAAAAATCATGAGAATCCGGTTAACTTTGGAGCGCTGTAGCAGCGTTTTAGATGTATAAAAAAAAAATAAGTGAATAATTTTCCTCAAAAGATCATCTACAAGATGGGTCTGAAGTATTTCTTTTTATTTTTTTTTTGTAAAACATATAAAAGTTGTAGAAAAATAGAGAAGAAAATATAAAAAAAATCTTACTTTTTTGCTTATAACTTCTTTAACTTAATTAGAGCAAAAAATTATATAATCATATCTGTAGGCCAAACAATTTGCTACAAATTATGACGTAACATTTTTTTTGTAAGATGCAGTTTCCGAGATATCGCGAAAAAAGTGTTTTTACCCTTTTTTCGACCAGTGGCGACCCCACAAACTTGGGGTTAAGCTTCTATTGAGCCCCAACAAATGTCCCAAAAGTAAAATAGCGTTCTCTAAAAAATGCAAAGCTCATGTAACTTTTGAATGGACTATTATAATTATGATTAAATTAGATTTTACTTCCACTGTCCTGTCAAAATTTAACGTTTTTATATTTTTTTCTGAAAATAAAAGACATAATTGAGAATTTTCTTAACACTTTTATTTCGATTCTTCTACTTATATTAGCTAGGTAATAGTCACCATTATTCTTATTCTAGTTAATAGTCACCTTTATTTGGCATGTAGTAAATTACCTAACTTAAATTTAAATATTCTTTTTAGGTATTTACAAAAATAATGAGATGGTTACTGAAAGATAAAAGAGGGTGAACGACGACGTTATACAAAATTGAAGCGTGTGCGATTGCGTCTAAAAACTTTGTGATAGTGAGTGTTCATTATGAGGCACGTCAAATCAATACGAATAAACTAACAACCATTCATCCATCGCCCGATGCGATGCTTCGGCGTAAACATTTCAAAACATGAATCAATCCGATTCACTCCAGTTTATTAAAATAGGAATTATGGAATTAACCGGTTAATTTGGGTGACCAAACCGATCGTACTAAAGTAACCGGTAACCTTTATCATTTTGGTTAATTATAAACCGTTCACCTGTTTAACCGGTAAATGAAAGAACGATTATATTTACCGGTATTTAATCGAAATTAACCGGTATTTTTAAACCGGTTCCGAGCCTTGGCGCATTGCGACTTACTTTAGATATTTTCATATGGAGCTCAGCCTAGGTTAACCGTTATAATACATATAAAGTTATGTAGCCTGTGCGATATTAAATCTGGTTTTGATAACCCTAAGCGTGGTTACGGTCACACAAAAATACCATAAGACATACAGTAAAACAACGGCGGATACGCGGCCCAAAAGTTTGTGAGTGACCATTGAGCAAAGTATGGTGCGAGTTATGCTGAAGTAATTTCACAAAAAGCCCGTGAATAAGTGAAGCCACCGCAGCACTCGTTGGCTCGTAAAATGTCGCTCGGTCTTCTGTTCTGATTAAACCGCTTTCCTGTATAAGTGACCGAGTTTTTAATAGATTAGTATCGAATATTAAAAGCAAACAAATAACAAAGAAAAAATCGATGTCTTCAAAATTAATCTTTAATTACTAACCAGAATATAAATGCAAAAAGAAAACATTAATGTGAATATATAATATGTAACTCACAGATTTCATAAGTAAATTCATTTGTTCATCAATCCATTGATAACAATTCGTAAATTACAGTTTATTTGCCATGTATTTTTCTAAAAGTACCTACTATAAACATACTTGAACATATTAACCAATGTACTACACTAGTTAAGATTACACTGTTTAATATTTTTTTTTTTTCGTATTTTTTTCAGTCTGTGTTGCTGTTTACTGTCAGTTAAAAATTTTCTCTTACCGTCAATAAATTATCTTTGTTTCGTTCTGTCTAACGAAAGCTTTTGTTTTTGTAATGTTATGTGATGCAAACTTCCTAATAATAATATTAACGTCCATGAAGATTTTCATATTCTTTTTTTATATTTATATCGAGCGATGAGACAAATGAGCTGCAGAATTCACCAGGTGGTAGAAACAGTGTTGTTAAGAGAGATACCACCGCCACACTTACTTCTAGCCTGAAGCAATTCTTGCGTTTCGGTCATCTTAGTTCTCCGGAGTAACCCATCTGTGATTGTCTTCAGATGGAACCCATGTTCTATATGAAGGTGCTTGCTGATGTTCATGGGCAGCAGTGACCTCTTACTATCAGGTGGACTGCATGCTTGTTTGCTACTTCTGTAAAATAAAACGTATTCATTCTTACAAATATTACATTAGTATAACCACAAACGCGTTGCTACCTACCCCTCACGAGTACCTAACTTGAAACGTCTCGGATATGCTTGTTTCTCTCACCAAATCCTTCGAATTAGAACACAGCAACACTTAACGTTGCTGTTTTTGGCTGACAGTTACAGTGGTGCTTATGGAATAGAAACACAAAAGACCTTAACAAGTTAAAAAAAGCTACACGTCTAAAAATATCTTCTTGTAATATTTTGTAGAAACTTAGCTGTTACGTTGCAAGTAGTAGTAGTCGGCTTCCCCATGCCATCGGCTCCTCGGTGGCGGTCTCGGGGTTGGTCCGTCGCCCTGCGGATGGGAGCCTTGGAGGCCTTTGTGTTGGCGCCCATGTTGCCGCCGTATGGTGAGAGGAGAAAACACAGTGGTGGTTTAGCCGGTAGGAGTCCGGCATAACCCAGCTGCTGCCTCGGGTGGCTGGGTATCCATGAGAATTACCCACTTAAAAAAAGGCAGGGGACACCGTAGCCCTATTCTGATCCCGCAACTACAGGGACGAACGGTGGCATACCTATCTGATGGTTTCCAACATAGTCCTAAAGGTAGCAATTCATTTGTAGCTAACTTCAGTTAAGCTTATCTCATGATAACTCAAGTTCATTACAATGCAATATGCAGAGATCACTTATGTTTAAGCAGCCCAGAGGTAGTAGTAATATAGTGAAAACACAAGATTTATAATTATGTGCTTACTATACTATTGCCTCTGGGCTGCTTTAACAATATGTATGCTATCTAAATTACATTAATATTTAATTATTTTTTAAGTTACCTTTTATACAAACTTAGGGTTTCACTTTCTTTTAGGTAATTTTGTAACTTGTTGAACAGCTGTACTCCTTCAGACAAAACAGATTCCTTCCATACGACATTACGTTACTTCACTTACTGTTATAATATACTTTGCTGTTTCAAAAAAGTTCCACTTCGAGTATCTTCGAGTATCCTTATATATTTTATCTTCCTTAAGCTTCCTTCCTTCAATGAACTGCCGACACAATCTCTCAGGTTTTCGATAAAACAAAGGGTGCATCCTGTTATCGGAGCCTTTGCTTTAATCTCCTCGACGTCTACGCCAATACAACATCAATTTCTATATAAAACTAATGGAATAATGTATAAACAATTGTACCTATATAATCACCTACAAAGATAAAACGAGAACAGTGATAGCCTAGGCTGATAGGCTGAAACTTTCCCTCTCGATCGGAAGGTCCGAGATTCAAACCCAGGCACGCACCACTGATTTATGTGCGTATTAGAAATTAATTATCACTGCTTTTCGGTGAAAAAAAAACATCACGCGGAAACCTACACAACTGAGAGTTCTTTAAAAAAAGTTCTCGGAGGTGTGTGAAGTCCACCAATTCGCACTTGGCCAGTGCGGTGGACGGTGGCCTGTAAATCTTACATTCCGAGAGAAGACCCGTGCCCAGCAGTAGGAAAATAATGAGTAGACGACGACAAAGATTAAACGTAGTCTTAAGCCGTACCTACTATAAAATAAGGATGAAATTGAGCATTAACAAGTTTATCGCATTATCAGATCTATCAGATCTCTTGCAGGACTTTCGTATTCTGTGTGGGCTAAATTCCTCTTTTTTTCACTCCTTGCGGGGCTCTAACTTGTAAAGTTCTTTATGTATGAACAAGACAAATACAGATATTTGTTTTCTACTTCAGGGTGAGTTTAAAAAAGCAATTAAAAAATAGTGATGGATTAGTTATGATGGTACTATAATTTGAAGTAGAAGTATTTTTTTTGGAGATATAAATTATTTTCAAAACTGTATTCTATGAAACTGATTAGGTCTCGAACGCACCCAGGGATCAAGGTTGAGGTTTGAGGTCTTCTGGTCTCTAAAGCACCAGGTATAAGTTCTTTAAAAATGATTTCGCAGGCAACGTGTTAACATATTTACATAGTTTACTAATTGTCAAAGTGTGGCGTATCTTGCCAAACAAGTCTCCAGTTAAGGCAAATGTATAGCAAGATATTGGATCTAACTTTTTCTCCGTGTCAAAAACAAGATGGTATAAAAGGGCAAAAAAGACAAACTTACTAAGTTTCTTCCCTCATCGTCTCAGCTGAAGTCGTGTTCCAATTTGTATAATACTTTTACACAATAAAGCAATCCAAAATAAAAACATTTAATTTCAATCAGTAGTAATATATATCTTTTTAAGTTTGTTTGGAAACGCAAAAGTGCAGTACTTGTTTCGCGGTGTAAATCGTCGCGCAATAATTAGAACTAGTCACCCGTAGCATCGGCCGAAATTCGACCGTAATTTAAATTAAAAAACTAAACTTCATATTGTCCAAATTAGTACGAATATTTCTCTAATTCAAATCAAATGTCATCTGACAATCTTGACGTTGTGTCTTTTCATAGTAAGACATTGAATGTTCTATTTCGTTTACTATGTATGTGTTTGTGACAAATGCAAGGCAGTGTGTGTAATGTGTTTTTAGTTGATTTTATGTATGAAAAATGCATTACAATCAATTTGGGTAACATTGAACAGCGGTGTAACTTTGAACAAAGTTGTGAAAAAAATATATTAATTTATTACATGGAAAATTCTTGTTGTTTCAATATTGTACCTGCGTAAAATGGATTGCCAAAATGCTGTAATAGCAATGAAGGTAAAAAAAAGGTACCTGTTAATGCCATAATTTTAAAAAATACCGCCTTTTCCGTAGTGAAGTTGTTGCAAGTGTTTGATGCTCCGTTTTGAAATAGCAATTATAATATAAAACTTACCGTAAACAGGTATGTTTTGATGTTTAATCTTTAAAATGTATATTGTATATTATTATTTTGAAACTGTACTATCCGTATCCCATGTTGAATATTGCGTAAAACTGCTAAACTTTTGACGACGTCGAAATTGGATGTAATACGGGTAACTTTGAACGGTTCAAAGTTACCTGTATCATAAAAAAATATTTTTTTCGGAGGCTCAGGGTCGCTCAGCGTGCTATGGAGAGGACTATGCTCGGAATTTCGCTACGAGATATGATTCGCAACGATGAAATCCGTAGACGAACGAAGCTTACCGACATAGCTCTCAAAATTAGCAGGCTGAAGTGGCAATGGGCCGCCACATCGGTCGTAGGACCGATAACCGATGGGGAAGAAAGGTCCTCGAGTGGCGACCATGTTTAGGCAAAAGGAGTACCGGTCGCCCCCCTACCAGATGGACCGGTGACCTGAAGAAGACAGCGGGAAACCGTTGGATTCAGAGGACACAGGGCCGGTTGGAGTGGCGCCATTTAGGGGAGGCCTATGTTATGTCCATGTTCCGTCCATCCTTTTTTTTTTGTTTTCGAGAGGGAAACCTTCCAAAGGTACCCGATGTTCCGTCCATCCTATGGATGGATGGAATAAATAAACAAAAAAAAACTAGTATCTTATTTTACCACCAAATTGATCGACCTTGATTCATATGGCAAGACCAAGTTGTCTATTGTATTTATATATCAAAATAAATGTATTTTTTATAGATTTGGTTTTAATTAACAAAAATATGTTAATTAATTTTACTCAGACCTTAAAATATTAGATTAATGACGGATTTTATATCCTCAAAAAATTATATTCAAAGTTACCCAAAACTAAGGATAACTTTGAATTTGAGTTTTAGGGGTAATTGTGGATAGTTTAATTGTTTTCTCCGTAAATTTATTGTGTTAGATTAATAAACCAGCTAAAAAGGACACTATTCATTTAGTAAAAACAAGGTGCAATAAATATAAAACAAATTATAATATCACAAATATTGTAAAAAATGTTCAATGTTACCCAAATCGAGGTTATTTGAAAAAAATATTAACATTCTGCACTCCTTCTCTACGTCCACTATAACCGTGCAAAATTTCATACTAATCCGTCCGCGGCATATTACTTAAAAATCCGTCACAAATTTTTGCTTCACGTATTAATATAATAATTTCTACTCTTACAGACCCATGCTAGAACTTCGCCTAACTTTTGTTATGGGTGCTTTGATCACACACGTAGACGAATATTCAAAAACCTAGTCCCAGAACAAAAATCTTTATTCATCCTTCAGATACCTCTCTGACCAGGCATCGAACTCGGAACCCCTTTCTGTGTTAGACTAGAATTGAAACTCATACAAACATAAAGCTTGAGAACTATTATTGGATATAATTTGTTTTAAGAGTAACTTACTTTTAAGGTAATAATAACCTTTAGACGTGGTAGCTGATCATTAATAACGAATTGTAATGGATTATTGTATTAAGAATTCTTATCATGTTTTATACACACCTTGTAATATCCGTAGTTGTAATGTAAGCACTGGCTCACTTCTATACTAGCTCCGAGTACGGGCGCACGTCTGACCTTTACCTCGTCCTGTACGAGACTGACTATTTGACAGCTACCCACTCAACTAGTATACATGAGACAATGAATTATATCTATTAAGTAGATACAAACACTACATCCCTTCCTTTTTAACAAGTTTTATTTATAAACAAATTCTACTGTACGCTTTTTATTTATTTACTAATGAAAATAATTAGCTTAAATATTACCATCAAATATTATTAACAAAGTTTATTTATTTTCCTCCCCACCTGTCTCTTTTTTGTTTGACAAGTTCTCGTCTTCCAATGATTTCCGTTGTCCTTCTATGCGCTTTATGTGGATCACGTTTCTTCGAAGTCTTTGTGCAGTTTCTTCATTCCCTATTGTTATATCTCCTCCAATTCATTTTTCTACTCTGTATGGGGTAGGGTTGAAAGTAGTTGATAGCTCAATTAGTCTTTTCCATTTCTTTAACGTACACTTTTTCACCTTCCATGAATCCTGGGTTCTCTCCGTTCTTCTTTTTCGGTCTCCGTATTCTTTTCCTTTCTCTTTTTGTAATTTGTCTCATATCTCTTACTTCGGTGTCTTCATCCGTTTCAATTATGTCTTTAAGCATGGGAATTTTTGTTCATTCTTTTTTTAAAAAACAAAAAGTTCTGATGGTGACTTTTCAGTAACCGAATGAGGAGTAGAATTGTACATCATAAGATAAGATAATTCAAATGTTTCCTTCATATCTTTCTTTTCGCTTGTATCTATTTCAAGTCGTTTTATAATATATCTGTTTTGGCGTTCGACTTCCCCGTATGGCCAATATGGAACAGTGTTAAAAAGCCTAATATTGCAATTCCGACAAAAATCCTTAAACTCCTCGCTAACAAATTGTCAACCATTATCGGCAGTGATGGAGTAGGTAGCCCAATCGTCTAAAAAGTTCTTTTAATTATTTTTTTTCCATTTGTGAGCTTCTTATTGACTTGGTAATTTTAATTTCTTTATAACGATTTTAATAGTTTCTAATAGATATAGTTGAAAGTATTTATTGGTTAACTGTTTACTGATTAATATTTTTAACGATATTTTTATTGGTTGAAATTATTAGTTGATATTTTTATTAAAGCACAAGTTTTGCTGATGTTGAATATTGTGTTCATTGATGTAACTTGCGATACAGATTACGGTATGTCAATAACAAAATAATACAATGATTTCATTAATTTTCTGCATTTTTGAACGGGATTATGACTGTCTAACTAGCAATTTCAGTCAACTAAGTAGGTAAGTATTTTTTTTTTAATGATAAAAAATGGAGCTAGGCATATTGAAAAGATGGATTTTATGTACATAATTGTCTTTTTTTTTTTAACTATAATCTCAGCACTTGTTAACATTATCGTTTAGTTCGAATGAATAAAAATATCACAGACAATAATCATTACGTAAACATCAATATTGTACTGTATTTTCTGTGCAATAGAACATAGAATTGAATGCGATGTGTGACTTTTTTCTATGGCTAACGTCAACGGACTCAGGGTCAGCAGGCCATTTGTGACGGGCGAGGCGAGTTGGAAAATGTTCCCTATAGCTTACGAGTGACAGTCGAAATCTTAAAGCAGTACTTACATAGAGTTAAAATTATTGAGTTGATATTTATTTGCATTAAATATTGACAATATTGCATAACGAATAATATGGTTGTTTTAAATTATTAATTAAATTTATCGGCAATAGACCCAACAAATCCATTGCTATGTCCACCAAAGGTTGCGATGGAATCTCTTGACGTTTCATTGGTCCGGAATATTCGGTAGGCTAACCGACCCACAAGTTCTGCAGCTTTTT
The DNA here is from genome assembly GCA_949699795.1 of Spicauda simplicius. NCBI lineage: Eukaryota > Metazoa > Arthropoda > Insecta > Lepidoptera > Hesperiidae > Spicauda > Spicauda simplicius. The sequence goes on from CATIWX010000103.1 coordinate 12,357, forward strand.
ACCTATTCAGCTTCTTTATCAATTCTTCGCATTGACTAAGTGTCCGATTTCCGTATGCTATAATTCTTGGTCCCTTATAGTCAATCTGTACTAAAACTCCGCCTAGTCCTGCCCTGTAGGCTTGCATCTGCTATTACTTGCGTTTTGTCTTTAACGTCATTATACCCTAAAGTTTCTATTGTAGATAATTTCTCTTTTAGCTTCCCAAATGCTGCATTTTCAATCCATTTATTTATGTAATTCACCAATCATTATGTAAAGCTTTGCTTCATCTATTGATTTTGGTACTCTAAATTAAGAAAGTCGTATGTCATGCCTGATTAAAATATCGTCAGTTAAATTTATAGTTGCTGCGCACTTAAATGATATTTTCTCAAGAATTTTCTCTCAAATATCATCATTATCTTTTATGATTGGAACTATGGAAGGAGAACTATGGGTGAAGGTTTTTGTTCAATTTTTTATTTGTTTCTATAGTCGCTTCAAAATAACCCTTAATTTCTTTTACCTGTTTGTTACAAATTACTTTGTTTTCTTTTAAATATTCCCATGTTATATATATATATTTTTATATTAATTTTATGATATAGTTTTCACCTCAATGTTTGACCATGTTTTTATATTAATTGTATGATATTAAATTTAATTTATAACCCGAATCAATCAGTTTTTCTAAATTTACTCCTCCTATCTTGCATTTGATTGTCAATATCGTCGTTCAAGTTAAATATGTATTGAACTTCATCGTCTTGTAGAGAATTTACTGTTGTTTTGTTCCTTTATCGTTTATAATATGTTTTTTCTCCTTCTTGATTTTGTTCTATTTTAAATTTCTGTTCAAAAATCTTTGTTCTGCAGCATCTTTGATAATGGCCTGATTTTTCACAACAATTACATTTCTTGTCTTCTGCTGGGAAAACCATTTCTTTCGAAATATGTGCTGAGTTCCCACATCTTGTACAAACTTCTTCTCCTTGTGAGACTCCTATTGTTTCTTAGAAAATCTTGAATTACCTTTGTATCTTTTGATTGAATTTACTTCCTTGATATTTGTCTTTTTGTCCATAACTTTCTCGTTGATAGTTAATATTTTTTAGAGTATTAGCCACTGTAATCACTATGTCAAGTATAATCTCGTCTCCCATTGTCAACATTTTCTTGCGTAGTTCTATTGATAAACACTTCCCAAAATTTGGTATATCATATGTTCGTTAGGATTCTTAAACTCACATTTAGCAGTTTGGTCTCTCAGTTCAATTCTTTCAATAATTTTCTCAAAACTTTCAACTTCTTCTTGTTTAATAAGGCGAAAAATATGCTGTTCATATCTCTTATTTTGTTAGAGAAGGAAATATTCTTTTAATTTATAAATAGCAGTATCAAAAACGTCAACATTTTCTGGTGATTGTGCGTTTGCTCCAGGATCATTATAAAATATATCATGTAGCGTAGCTCCACCGAGGACTAAGAATATAGCCCTTTTCTTGGCAGTTTTTTGATGTCAGCAGCTTCGAGATATACCCTTAGGGATTCCATTGTTTTCATCTCAACCAAAGTACAAACACCTCCAAGACCTAGTTTATCCGAGGCGGTAGCTGATGAACGTAAGTCTTGTACGTAATTCCAATTTAATGGAATTCTCGTAGTTAATTCCAATTTAACGGAATTCTCGTAGGTAATTCCAATTTAATGGAATTCTCTTCGTAGTTAATCCCAATTTAATGGAATTCTTATAGTTAATTCCAATTTAATGGAATTCGCTTTGTAGGTAATTCCAATTTAATGGAATTCTCGTAGTTAATTCCAATTTAATGGAATTCTCGTAGTTAATTCCAATTTAATGGAATTCTCGTAGTTAATTCCAATTTAATGGAATTCTCGTAGTTAATTTCAATTTAATGGATTCTTATAGTTAATTCCAATTTAATGGAATTCGCTTTGTAGGTAATTCCAATTTAATGGAATTCTTGTAGTTAATTCCAATTTAATGGAATTCTCGTAGTTAATTCCAATTTAATGGAATTCTCGTAGTTAATTCCAATTTAATGGAATTCTTGTAGTTAATTCCAATTTAATGGAATTCCGTAGTTAATTCCAATTTAATGGAATTCGCCTTCTTTTTAATTCCAATTTAATAGAATTCTTTTATTTAATCTATATCCAATTTAATGTAAATCAGATACAGGTGCTCCTAATTTAATAGAAGTTTTGACGTTAATTCCAATTTAATGGAATTCAATTCACATCAAAATGAAATCCAAAACTAAGAAAATTAGTGACTTTTATTTTAATCTGTTAGTCTGCTGTGGCTAATATATGAAATGTAAATTCCAAAAGCATTAAACACATAATTATTGCCTGTGGGTCAATATGTAAATTTAACTACAAAAGATATAAAATGTTATTTTTGTGACTATACTAATACTTCATATTCAAATCATTATTTAAAACCTGATATGCATAAGAATACGAATAATTCATTTATAGCATAAAAATACTTAAATGAATCAATAGGATATGTTGATATTAAATGCCAACCCGCGTATAAACATAGCCATAATAATATTTAAGAAATTATTATATATTATTATATTTTAGTAATGAAAAAATATCATAAATAATACAACGTATGTAGTTAGTTAGTATTTACATTATTTTACTTTTTGTTTCGTTAAATGTCTTGGCATAATGTAAAAATAACTTTGACCTAAGAAAACCACTGCGAGAAATTAAAAAAAAATACATGACAAATAGTTAACCTCGTTTCTTTGGAAAGTCGCTCAAAAAAAACAATTGACAATCGGTAATGCGCAATAGCTCCAATACAAATATTTTTTCATGACTATCTTATATTTACACGAATTATTGGATTTATGCTTATAACTGTTGTTTATAAACCGCATTAATTTCGTACGTTCCTTACATGTGAAATACAATAAAGCATAAATGACGATTCTGTTAACCATCATATTGGAATATGAACAAAAGCTATACTAGTAATCTGAACTATTTCTTATTTTCATAATTCCACTTTGTTAATTGTGACTTACTATTTACACTGCGTTGTAATATAATAGACAGCAAAATGTACATACTACTTAATGTACATACTATTTATAAATACTCTCATAACCATGCGTACACGCGGTTTGAATTTTCATTATCTTCCTTTCCCTTTTATTAAATAATAATAAATATTTTTTTTTACGCGCTTTTTAACAAACCTTTATTCTCGTCGCAATATGCTCGCTTGTAATATCCGTAGTTGTAATGTAAGCACTGGCTCACTTCTATACTAGCTCCGAGTACGGGCGCACGTCTGACCTTTACCTCTTCCTGTACGAGACTGACTATTTGACAGCTACCCACTCAACTAGTATACATGAGACAATGAATTATATCTATTAAGTAGATACAAACACTACACACCTATTTAGAAAATCGAATATTAAGCACCTTCCCGCAATTTGTTCATTGATTTTCGTAACACCGTGTTCTCATATCGCTCTACCTATTAAAATTAAGATGTTATTATATTTATACCTGTATGTTCCACAGCATAAACATAATAACATCTTTGTGTTGTCATATTCAATTTAAACATGTCTCCTACACAAAGGACCGTAAAATGGGGTCATTAGAAGTTAACGGTCTGATACACCTAAAATGTAAACAAATATCCTTACAATTTTCCCGGCAAATCCTAGAGATTACTGTGAGCTCACTGATCCCGGTTTTCCTCTAATTAAAAATAGGTATATCATGTAGTTGCGAGGCACAATCAAATTTAATGGATTTGTTTTATTTGCCGAATACTCAAGATCTTATTAGTAATCCGGTACATAACATTATTCGACGAAGCCGTTCTTAGTCCGAGTTAGTTTCGTTTCGTCACGATCATTTTCCACGTATTTGTTCATATATTTCAGTGTTCATTACAGTGTCCTTTACGTTTTCGTTTATGGTAATATTTTGGTACTTTGGTTTCGTTTAAGGTACTTCGCCATGATGGAGAAAAGATAAACAGTGATTGCTAAGAGTAAACCCTGGAGAACAAAAACGGTACATATTAGTGTTTAAGACTTGGATGTTTGGGAATTATTTGTGAATCTTGTACCTACATGTTATGCTATTGGTGTGTCTGAATAAATAAAAAAAGAAACGTTTTATACTCGTGCTAAGGGCACTGATTGAATTCTTCTCTCGAGTCAACTTCAAAGGCTATAAAAAATTTAGGGAAAGCGTCCCAATAATTTAGGCGCTTCGTCGGCTGCAATATTTATTGCTTTCTCTCTTCGAAATAAGCGGTGATCAAATGTCTCCATAGCCTACAAATGATTGTGAAATACCGCTGCGATAATTCAAAGGGGCAGTTTCGCTTAAATCGTCGTGCAAATTGTTTGAACTCCTAGCGTCCTAGTAGGTATGCTGCTATTGTTGATGTATGTATTGATTTTCTCGGTGAAATGTACACATTGTATTGTCGTATACAAAGTGAACATTTCACCAAAAATACATTGCATTGGGAAGTTTGTGAGAGTTGCTACTCGAAAGTATTAAATTGTAATAATGTTTTTTTTGCGATTGATAATGTTTATTTATTATGTACGCAAGTTGTGGTAAGATACATATTTCTATTACCTAAAGCTTCCAAATCTTTAGTGGCAAAACATTAGTAAAAGCTTACTTTTTGAAGTTTCTTTATGTATTGGCGACCAGCGTTGCGCAGCGGTTACCGTACCAATCTGATGCGCAATGGATCGCGGGTTCCATTCCCGGCCAGACAGGTATCTGAGTGATGAGATTCCTGTTCTGGGTCTGGGTGTTTGTGTATACGTATTGTATGTGTGACTATGCGTGGCACTATGAGTAAAGACAGGGTGTAAAGCGTGTAATAAATATACCTTTTTATCTTCTTACTATATAAAGAGTATGCGAAATTATTTGTAAATTGCCTTTCATTTTGTAAATAATAACTAATCAAGTAAGGTAATATTTCTGAAATTCTATTCCAATGATACTTGATACTTTCAAAGTTAGATTTAGGTGTATCTGGTGACGAGTGAAAGATAATCAAATATTTTCTTATAATATCAAAACATTTTAATGAGATCACGTTTACCAGCTAAGACATTGAAGCAAACTTACCGCGAACAAATTGTAACAGCATACTGAAAGGTTTAGTTTCGAACAAGTTGTCTAAGAACTCCGGTTGCAATTGTGACAGAAGCGTCCGAACTGCACACTATTTTAAACAAAGTTCTTAATTGGGGAAACTTAAGAGCTAAGTTATATTTTAAAGTTATAGTCGACATACTATTTACACTGTATATTATAAAGTATATTAATTATATCTTTTTTTTTTGTTACGGGGAGGAAACCTTCAAAAGGTACACCGAATCCTTGGGAGAGACTCAGGGTTATGTGGGATTTTTACCCACTATAACCTCCTCGGTTGCCTTCCTCAGCGCTTGTAGTAGGGGACTCAGAAACTCCAACGGAACGAACCGGTGGCCCCTAGCGCAGTGCCCCTCACGGGCTCATCTCTTGGGGGACGTGTACCATCCCCCTTCATCATCCGGTGCTTACGGCGAGATGCAGCCACACATACCGCCGTCCTTCTCGGGGTTGCTTGTTGCACGGTTCGAGCTCCCACTCTAGCCGTCCGCAAACCCAGAGGCCCCCTGTTAGTCGCCTCTTACGACAGGCAGGGGATACCGTAGCCGTATTCTACTCCCCGACTACAAGGTCAATATTAATTATATCTACTGTTGTTACATTGAAGAGCGATTCGTTTAATGATAACAAGAGTATGCGACCAACCATTCCACCAACATATTCCACCAACTCTTGGTACAAATTGTAGACGAATGTGCTACAGCTTAATATTATGTTAGTAGTGATATATATATATATATATATATACACCACTTCTTTCAACAGTTTTTTTTTTCACATGTTCTTTAATAATAATTACGATAATATACTATGAAAACAATGAAAATAGCTGTCATTACTGGAAGTAGAATTTTGCCTTAACTAATACTTACCTACTTATTATTACTTGAAGTAGAAATTTCACCCCAGAACGCGGTCAATAATGTCGTCAATAATTACGGTCAATAATTACAGAGATACTATTGTTGCTTTGTGGACATTCACATAATTACACACGCACGCTTTTCACGCCTACTAAACTCACAGCCCCCCACTAGGATTTTCTCCTGTGTCGTGGGTACCATGGACACACACAAGACGAATATACAAACATCCAGACCCTTTTTTTTTTTTTTTTTTTTGTTTTCGAGGGGGAAACCTTCCAAAGGTACCCGACGCCGTGGGAGCGACGCAGGGTTATGTGGGATTTTTACCGCACTAAAACCCCCCCGGTGGCCGTCCTCGGCGCTGAAAAGGGAGGACTCCGGGATCTCGAAACGACTTCAACCGGAATCCTCCGAGCGCGCTGCCCCATCGGGCTCCTCCCAGTTGGGCGGCTGGGCCCACCGCTCCGTCTAGTCTTTACGACGGTATGCGACCACACATACCGCCGTCCTTCCCGGGATTGCCTGACCGAACGGTTCGAGCTCCCACTCTAGCCGTCTGCAACCCCGGAAGCCCCTTTTAGTCGCCTCTTACGACAGGCAGGGGATACCGTAGCCCTATTCTGACCCCGAGGCTACAGGGACAAACATCCAGACCCAGACAATGAATCTAAATTCATCATTCAGATACTTGTCTGGCCGGGAATCGAACCTGGAACCATTGCGCGTCAGACCGGTATGGTAACCGCTCCGCCACGCGGGTCGTCAAATTATAGATCTATATTACTTGTTACCTCTGTAATCATTTAAAGATTCACGTGTATGCTTCAAAATGATAAAATTATTCAGTTATAACTAGATGCAAAACACATTTCTTAATATTACATTAATAATTATATTTAAGTATTGATTAAGTGACAAATTTCCTTGTAAACGTTTAGCTCGCCAGCAAAACATAGCCCGAACTTCAGTCGGCAATTAGTGCGAAGTTGCCCGCGGTTTAGTTTACATAACTGGGTCGGCAACAATGCCACGAATCAAAACCAGGACACAAATCAAATAGCGTTTGAATACGTGTATGTACTTTACATAGGCAGGTAGATACATAGGTACATTTACAAAACTCTTTCATGGGCGTTATATCTGAAAATTCGTATGAGTAATATAAAAAAATATTTAATAATAAAAATTTGATCTTAAGTTACAGGGATCCGTTAATAGGCAATTGTTATAGGTTGTACCTGTAACATTTACCTATTCGTTACAATCGGTAAACCTGTTAAATTACAACTTAGGTCACACATATAGATACATAAAAAATATTTTAAGTTTTAATATGAGGCAAGTATCATATGACTATAATACTGACTACATATTATAAAGTTAAAATAAATTGAAATAAAATATATGTAGACACCACGATAAATTGATTAATAGAGAATATTATTTATTGTTTTAGTTATATAAGTTTAAAACTTCGACAAGAATCCATTTTGATTTAATATAATTGAATTATAATGAGAACAGATACCAAAAGTCATATATTTTATTGACAACATTTAGGAAATGAAAAAATGCAAAACATATGGAACCACCAGTATTAATTAAAATATGTATTAAAAATGTTAAATTTAAATTTTCGATAAGCCCAATAACCCGGAATATCCGGATGTTAATGAAACGCGTGGTTCTCCGCACACAAATCGGTGCGGCGCAAAACTTGGCGCGCTGCCAGCAGCAGGACTCGCCGCGACCGCACTCGGGGCACACGGCTTGTTGTTGCTTTTCATTCATTTGTTGTTGGCCGTTAGTTCTCTAAATTCAATCATGGTTCAAGGTGCTTTTTAGTTTTTGTAATCAGTATCATCAACGTATTACTGTGATTACTACTATTTCAAATTTAGAAGAACTTAGGCCGTTATCCAACGTTTATTAATCCCAAAAAATCGTCAACCTATTGTTGTCTCATTGAAGTACGCAATCTGTAGCATAACATAGGTTATTAGAACAAACTAATCATTATCAGTCACTAATCAATCAAGTGGTTAACGTGCATTATACTGACACTTATAGCAATAAATTGACGAGAAACTAGATTTGAAATTGGTGAATGAAATTCAGTCGTTTTAAATGTTTAAAAACCAAAATCAAACGTTTTTGTTCAAAAAAGAAAGATGTACTTGGAAATGCAGACGTATTACACGGACATAAAAACTTAGTAAAAATAATGACATAAACGAAAGCAAATTATCATAATAAATTCGGATCCAATTTAGACCGGCATAATTACTCGTATTTTCGACATAAAAAATATTTCAGATTTTTCCTTAACAATATGAGATCAATCAGTTTTACGAATTCAGACAATTACATCGAGGGTCGGATTCGAGTACATGCAAGGCTTCACAATGATTAAATGAAATATTTAAATTCTATGAATCGGGAAATAATGAGTTCCCGCTTGTTTCGTTTAATTCATTGTTATATGAATTCTCCTTTATTTATACCTATGCTCTACATGATGTGTTCGCCATGTAAGTGGTTGTAACTGCGGTCTGAATACGAATGGGTGACAGCTAGAGGTAGGGTCAAGTAAAGATGTTATTCGCTGAGGCAAGTCTCTTCTTTGCTGATCTTTAAGTAATAGTTATCAACTTTTATTTATATGATTGTTTATAACTTAAAAACAAGAACGTGCTTAGTGGTCAATAATGCCCAATAACATCAACAACGTCGCATGTCATCTAATCCCTGCCATAGAACCGCAAGAACTGTTTCATGCATCTTTTGAGTATAATTATGTACGAAACCCAAGCCACGGTTAAACTCCAAATAATGTGCAGATATTGCTTAATCAACCTGATGTTCATAGGTTGCAGTGACCGCTTACCATCAGGTGGACTGTAAGCTCGTTTATTACTTGAATCAGATAAAAAAATAACTATTTTAACAGGGTAGAGGTATCTACAATAATAACCAATCTAATATAGAAGGTAAGCTTCGATATTAAATAAAAACATTTGAAAAATAAACAAATCCGTGATTCTGTCTTCTACTGTGTCAACAGTCCCAAATTTCTCTAACCACTTTACCATACCTGACGCCCTCCACTGACCGCAGATAGCTTCAGACCACTTTAAGAAAAACTAATTTAGTAGGAGCAAGTTAGTAAAGCTACACTTGATAATTGAATTACTCAAGCATAGCTGAAGGCGCGAAGCTTGCGTAATTTTAAATTGCGGTGTTAAAATAAGGTCACTTGTCACACTGTGAGTTACATGCGGTCAGAATATAAATGCCAGAAATTATTTTACGGTATGGAAAAAGGTCTTATTGTATATGCATAACGTACTCAACATGTGTTTTACCACACCGCATCAAAAGGAAGGAAGAGAATTTGAATATAATTATGTGGTGTTATTGGATTTGTCTAATTTTGGTAGTGACATAGAGTAGGTATATACCTATTTAAAAAAAAATATACGCCTGCGACTACATTCCATTCATCTATCTGCCCTTTGAGAGTGAATGCTGGACACACACCACCCTTAGGGAGCTTAGCATATATTCACTGAGCCTGGATTCATAGAAAATGCTGGCACTAGAAAATCCTGCCACTCATTCAAATTTCGTCCCCTAGATACGCCTCCTTTTTTTCTTTGTTTTCGAGGGGGAAACCTTTAAAAGGTACCCGACGCCGTGGGAGCGACGCAGGGTTATGTGGGATTTTTACCGCACTAAAACCCCCCCGGTGGCCATCCTCGGCGCTGAAAAGGACCGTTCGGTCAGGCTATCCCGGGAAGGACGGCGGATGTGTGGTCGCATACCGTCGTAAAGACTAGACGGAGCGGTGGGCCCAGCCGCCCATCTGGGAGGAGCCCGATGGGGCAACGCGATCAGAGGATTCCGGTTGAAGTCGTTTCGAGATCCCGGAGTCCTCTTTGTAGCGCCGAGGACGTCCACCGGGAGGTTTTAGTGCCGTAAAAATCTCACATAAACCTGCGTCGCTCCAAAGGCGTCGGGTACTTTTTGAAGGTTTCCCCCTCGAGAACAAAAAAAAGGATTCTTATTCTATCCGACGTTAATTATAAATAACCCCATGTGTAGCAATTGCTGCTTATCATCATGTTGATTACATACTTGTTTACTATATAGTCTCAATAATACTATAAATTCAAAAGTTTGTGAAGTTGTATGAAATTTGGCAAAGTATTCATAATCGTAGTAGACGTTATGAACCGGGCGAAGCGGCGGGAATAACCCAGTATAATATAAAAATAATATTAAAAAATATTTTTAAAACAAGGTTTTATTTCAATGCACTGAAAATGGAAAAAAAATGTGTAGTAGTCAAACCCATCATTTTGTCGCACCGTACAATTTTCTATCACATAAAAGCTTTATTAAGTTTGGTAAATTACTTTATTAATTCATCTTTTATTGTTACCTTACTTATTAAATGTATTCAGCTTAACATAGAGACCTATGAAAGAATTTAGCGGAACATCGTTTAATTAAATTGTCTGCGGCATTCTCATTACATACCATCTAAATATTGTACCTTGAGATAATGAACTAACCTAGATAAACAAGATAATGTCCCAAATTCTCCCTCATACAAATTTCCTCTGTAACAATTTTTATCTTCACCCTAAATAAGTATTCGCAGGTACTTCATAATGTGCCAACATATTCAGTCGCAGCCGTCCTTGATGTCGGCCAAAATTAATTCGCAGCACCTTTTAACTGAGAGTCACTGGGCTCGGTGACTCTCGAGGGACGGGGAAATTTATACACCACATTACCTATTCAAAAAGGTCTCTCGGCAACAAAATAAAATGAGATCGATAGAGGAACAAAATATAAATAGCAGTTGTAACGTCCGCGCCCTCCGCGTCATGTCGGATGACTTGTTTGCGAATAGGGAACATTTATTTCGGAAGCTCGTAACTTTCGTTTTGCGATTGATCTGAGAGGCGTATTTTTTCAATAAATAAGGAAATTTCACACTCATGCTCATCACCCTACATGCACGTGTACGAAGTTTTAAATTTCTATGTAGAAAGAAAGTAGCCCGTGATACATCCTTTAAAGGTTATTTATCCAGCCCAATCCCATAAATTCCAATGAAAGTGAGTTTAAAAATTTCTTAGATCATATAAATTATAATAGGTGACATTTAGAATATCAATTATTTTAAAATAATTTCGTGTGTTCCAACTTGTATGTTGTGTTTTTAAGTGGGTTAAAGTTACAATTAAAATAATTTGCAGAAGACTGACCGTATTCCGATATAGTATATATTTTTCAAAATAAATACTTACGTAGTCTTATTAAAAAAAGCGTTACTTAGCCATTGAAAACGAATTTCCGATTGTTAGAAAGTAAAGGTTTCGTAACCATTCTTCGGTAATGTAAATCCATCACCACTCTTCAACTGCTTAATTTAATTTAATTTGTGCGAATGTATATTTCTATTTGTTTATGCTTCCCTTGATAAAACGAGTTCAACGGAGAAATGTTTTAATTACGCGGAGGATTAATGCGAGAAGCGTCCTGCATAAACAGTATTTTTTATCTTAGATGACACCACGTACGGCGTCGGCGGGGCGAGGCCTTTTGTCAAGTTAAAAAGATCTGTCAAGCGCCGTTTACCCTGTACCCTGATAATAAACATTAATGATGTATGAAACGTCAGAATTTTACTATATTATTTATGAGAGATGTCAGTAGCAAACTTGTTTATAGTGAAACTGATGGTAAGATAATGTCGCCGATGGACTCGTAATGTAAAGACTAAACCGCGTTTTGAGCTCAGTATTTGCGATAACGATCTACCCGGGTCGAAGAGAAATAGACGACGGTCAACGCGATTTCGGGTTGATTATGGGTATACAACAATTTGGGGCTACCTTGCTTGCTATTGCTTACTTGCTACTTACGATTAGACGATAACTACTCTTTCTTCCAGGATCCTGGCAAGGCTTAAACAGTCCACACCTCACATACCAGCGATGAAGATAAAGGTTTCTCTTTAGTCCACACACTTTTAATTGCCTGCGTCATCATTTTCAAAGAATTTTCAGCTGGTGCTTTAGAGACCGAAAAGATCTCAAATTGCGATCCCGGGGTGCGTTGGAGACCTAATCAGTCTCTCAAAAATACAGTTTAATCCATCCCAATTTATTTATTGTGTTTTTGAACTCAAACAATGCGCATCTTTATATTAGGCATTGCGATTGCTATTTACTCAAGATACCTTTCATATGGATCTTAGCCTAGGCTGAACTCTGTAATAGAAGACAGTCAAATTTTAGTCTAGTTATGCCTATACAATTGATAAGGCAGTTCCAATTGTATAGGTCCTTAGGTTAAGTATCTTAAGCTTGTTTTATTGAGTTATTTATTGTGCCTTGATTCTGCTCTAGTTTTGACAAACTTTAGCGTGATTATGGTTACATGACAATGCCATTAGAGAAACGTTACACTATACGCATAGTACACGCGGTATTTGTGTCAAACTGCTCAGGAAATTGTCGTCAACCCAGTATAATCTCACTGCTGGGCTCGAGTCTTCTCTCAGAATGAGAAAGTGTGTGAATTGGTAGACTTCATACAGCTTTGGGAACTTTAAAAAAAACTCTCACAAATGTAAGTATCCTCAGGATGTTTTCCTTCGCCGTAAAGCAGTGACAATTAATTTTTAATACGCACATAATTTTAGAAAAAAAATACTAGTGCATGTCTGGTATTTGAACCATAACGAGGACAAGTTTTAACCATCTACCACTGTTCGATAATTTAGGAGTCACCAGCGGAGTATGGTGCGAGTTATGCTGCAGTAATTTCACAAAAAGCCCGTGAATAAGTGAAGCGCCCGCAGCACTCGTTGGCTCGTAAAATGTCGCTCGGTCTTCTGTTCTGATTGAACCGTTTCCCCGTAAAATATGCGATTTTTAAATTGGTTCGGTCGGTAAAGCAGTCTGTCGTATTAAAGGATAAAACCTTATTAAAAATATATATGTAATAAATATGAGAACGGAAAATTTTATTTATCAAAAATCTTTGATTACTGAAAATAACATAATTGCAATTAAAGAAATCGAAAGTGAACATTTATGTAACTTATGCCTAAAGAAATTCATACATAAATGGTGCATAATAATTTATGTTCTTTGAATAATTTACTATCATTTCTAAGCTGCTCTCAATCAGATTTATATCGAGGTTATATCCATTTATAACAAACAATAAAATGCAATGAAGCTTGCAGAAAGGACTTTAAAAAAATTAAGGAACGGAAAATAGTCGAATATTTAAATTTACACATTTTCCTCATTTTCTTAACGTCCTTATTAGACTAAAAATTTATTTATTAAATTAAAAAAAAAAGAAATTTATTAATATAATTATGTATATTTTTACTGCCTTGTGATATATTCTTTACATCTTGCTCTAATTGTCACTATGATAGGAAAAATCTTAGAGAAAAATTAAGAATTGTCACAATAGAAACATACTTCAAGTATTACAGTTAACATAAACTAAAACCTCCATCGTTTGCTACTGCGTAGTAAAAACAGTACATTAAATTAGTAATCACATAGTTAGTGTACCAACCTTATTTCAGCTATCTATCTACTGAAACGGTGTACTTTACGAAGAACATAAAACCTAATGGCTTGTACTCAATGTGTTAGGCTATAACCAACATGTTGGTAGCAGATAACACGCCCAACAAGAGTTATAGTTGATTGAAACGAGAGAATACTGCAATAGAGAGAAAAACGATAGTTTTTCGGATACGATGTTTATTCTGGGCCTTGTTTTAGGTCAGAAAACTCCAGTTCTTCTGAAATATTAAATTATGAATCTATTGTATTCGTTATATTAATATATTAGTAAACTAATAAAACACTAATATATATAATTATAAATGTGAATGTGAGTTTGTTTGTTACGCTTTCACTTCAAAACCATTTGACCGATAATCATGAAACTTTGTACAGATATACTTGGAGGTACTAGAAAAAACATAAAATACTTATAAAAATAATTTATATACTTATAATAGTAAATACTAAATCACAATGAATGAGTTCTATTGGTATATAATGGTTTTTGTAATTTATTTAACGGCTTAAACGCGAGCGAAGTCGCAAATAAAATCTAGTAAAAGCATAATTTAAATGTTACAGTTACCTGTTTAGACGCATATTATTATACGTATTTAAAAATTGAAAACTACCGTTGTATTATATTGCATAGTAAATATACAGTGGGTACATAAACATTATATTAGCAACCACGTAGTTAGTGTACCAACATTATTTCAGCTATGTATCTACTGAAACGGTGTACTTTACGAAGAACATAAAACCTAATGGCTTGTACTCAATGTGTTAGGCTATAAGCAACATGTTGGTAGCAGATAACACGCCCAACAAGAGTTATTGAAACAAGAGAATACTGCAATAGAGAGAAAAACTATAGTTTTTCGGATACGATGTTCATTCTGGGCCTTGTTTTAAGTCAGAAAACTTGCTGTTCTTCTGAAATATTAAATTATGAATCTTAATAAAATTATACTCTAAATGTGAATGTAAGTTTGTTACACTTTTACGCCAAAACTATGTAACCGATTATAATTAATCTTTGTACTTAGAGGTTTTAGAAAAAAACATATGATACTAATAAAAAATATATACGTATACTCATTATAGTAATTTTTAAATACTGAATCACATTGATTCAGTTCTATTGGGATGCAATTCACGCGAACGAAGCCGCAGGTAAAAGCTAGTAAAAACATAATTTGAATGTTACAGATACCTGTCTAGACGCATATTAATATTTAATAAACGAATACCTCCGTCGTGTGATATTGCCTAAAAATACAGTGGGTAAATAAACATTAAGTTAGTAACCACGTAGTTAGTGTACCGACCTTATTTCAGCTATCTATCTACTGAAACGGTGTACTTTACGAAGAACATAAAGCCTAATGGCTTCTACTCAATGTGTTAGGCTATAAGCAACATGTAGGTAGTATCATAGTTCTCGGGAGTAGCAACGTATCTGTGATTGAGTCAGATGGAACCCATGTTCTGTATGTAGTTGATTACAGATGTCCATGGGCGGCAGGTGACCACTTAACATCAGGTGGACTGCATGCTCGTTTGCTACTTCAGTCATATAAAAATATAAATGTCAGCTAAAATTTATCAAAATCCGACCAGTACTTTTTGAAAGAATTACAAACACAAAACTTTTGCATTTATTATGTTAATAAGTTAATAATGTCCAAATACAAATGTAGTTGTAGTATATAACATTAAAGCGCATCTAAATATTCTAGTAATTTTAGTATAAGTATCATAATATTTTATGAGATAAATAAACGTATCTGTAGCCCTACAAAATGATTTCCTCCTACGAACAATATACATACTGTTTTATTTCATTACAACATCAGCATAAACAATTAATTTGCCAACTTTTATTAACGCGAGATTGACTTGTGGAATGAAATAATTATATCAAGCGTAGATAATAAGGATTAAAACGTTGAGTATCTAGTTTATGATTTGCGTTATGTATGTGCTTAGTGCAATCTGTTTCGAAGAACATTAAATCTAATGGATTCTACGCAAGTGTCGGCCATAAGCGTTGCTATTATATATTAGCTCCTAGGAATTATAGGTCAATAATAACGCTGGTGTCATATTATAAAGATAATTTATTGGTTATGGGTTCATATTAGCGTTGTATAATACGAAAACCTCTATGTTAAAGTCTGTTCTTTGCTAGAGAATATTGTTTGTCGAAAGTTACAAGATAATCCAATAAATGTCAGTCATACCAGATCGTTAGCCTAATGTTTGCTCCTGTATAAATATCCTGTCTACATACATATTAGTACAAGTCGAGCTGACTCGAGCAAACCTAAAATGAGGTAGAACAAGTATTTATTCTCTATAATTTAAATAGCAAACGGGTATAAAGTCCATCTTATGCTAAAGGGACACTGTCACCCATAGCCACCTGTAAGCAACTGCCTATAGAACAGAGGTCTTATTTAAAGTCAATCCCGAAGACAAAGATGATCTCTTCGAATGAAAGTGAACCAGTAAGCACACTTTTCCAACGAAATGCCAGAGCTCCTTCACGGTTCCTTTAGCGTATGAGTGTAGAAAGCGTAAAACTGTGTACATGTGGCAGTCATAGCTCTCTGGTGGAACCATACTTGTTGTACCACGTTGAAAGATTATTATCTAACTCTTTCAAAATAGCAGAACCAATGCAGTTTTAAGGGCACTCGGGGCCAGTCCCCAGGGACCCCATCGTCAGAGAACGCCGAAGGGCCGACAAAATTTTCTCACATTTAGTATCAAAATATTATGGTCGGGTCGCATTACACTTCCCGTTGCACAAAAGTCGTCGGGGCCCTTTTGAAATATAAAGAAAGTACATCATAATTACACTCCAAATGGCCCCGAATTCTTGTGTGCCCAAGGGCTTGTTCGTCGTTCAATCGTTCTCAATCGTCGTTCAATGCCCCAGACTATCTGCCCTAGACTATCTAAGAAGGCCCTGAGCGGAACGATATATAATTCGACCAATTCAGTCCCCAAGATTTTAAATTACACATTTATAATTTACTTATAAAACTACTTACTTACTACTTATTTACTTTATAAATGACACATTTATAATTTACTTCACATAAAACCTCTATTATATATGAAGTTCGTTTCACATTACAATGAGCGGCAGTGACTACTTACCAACAAACTGCATGGAAGCATACTCGTTTGCAACTCCAGCCTTATAAAATTATCTTAAATTATGAAACATTAATCGAAAGTTTACATTTAAAACCACTTTACATCCACTCTACAGTTATTACTCGTAGCTCTAATGGATCGTTAACTTCCATTGCAAGAGACTCAACTTGATTTTCCGTGAAATTATAATTAAAATTTTATTTATTTGAGTTGCAATTAAAATCAAAACTTTATTATTTAACAATAAATTCTCATTTAGATTTATACTAGGTTATACCTGCATTTCTGCCCACTTTGTTCACTTTTACTATGTTAATAAGTATCCCGCGTGTTTATCCAGGGCATAAACTAGTCTGTGTCAAATTTTAGGGAACCTGTGTCAAACCCACATACATCTTTACAGTACTTCACGTTCATAATATTAATAAGACAAGATTAGTAAGCAATAATATAAGATTAGTATCACTACATAGTCTAAAACAAAGTCGCTTCGCGCTGTCTTTTCCTATGTATACTTAGATTTTAAAAACTGCGCTAAGAATTTTAATACAGGTTTTTTATAGACAATCACTTTGTTCAAAGGGTCGGTTTTTATGTATAATACATGCATAATATAGCGCAGAAACACTGATAATTTTATTTTTTTTCTTTTAGGCGGAACGAAGTTCGCTGAGTCGGCTAGTTCTTTATAAATCTTAGTAAGTTAGTAATATAATGAATGTTATCATTTGACATTCGCAAATGTGAATGTTATTTATTTTTTCAATTCTTGGTGTAGGGTGCTGGAGGATATATTTTTGGGTCGACAAACTGCAGTTCGAATTAAATTTTGTATAGTTTCGTAACTATTTTTGCAAAGCACTGCAATTCAATATTCGCAAAACGTTTGTACAATATTTTCGAATGCAAATATCTAAAGAGAGCGAATATTCGCGAATGCGAATGCGAATATTTATTACCTCACTAGTATGTATGTACTGGTATATCAAAGTGTGAGGAAAGATGCCTTCTGAAGTACAATTAAATAACTTTATTTCATACTAGCTGAACCCCGCAGCTTCGCCCGCATTAAAAAAATCGATGTATGAATTGTCCTTTGGGAGTAAGATATTTTCCCACAGTATAAAGTACCCTATAATTGTGTTAATCCAGAGTGTCAGCTAATTCTCTACCAAATTTTACGAAAATCGCTCCAGCCGTTTATACGTGAAGAAGTAACAAACATACACAATCACACTTTTTCGCCTCTATAATATTAGTATGATTAGTATGACAAAGTTACGAGGAGTGCACTAACAATATTATGGATGCCCTGAAGCGATTCAAGGAATATTTACGAGTCGCAGATGTTTGTAGTACAGTTGCGTCCTCATTTAGTTTCATTTCCGCTCAACTACGTAGTTGTACTGTTTCTAGGTGTTGTCTATGTACCTGATTTGAAGGTTTTGTAACAAAAATGTATTAAATTGTATATTTTCAAAATAACATACATATCATACTACATAAATACATTGCATCTATTTTGTAAAATGTATTGAAGGAAGAAACGAGCATGCCAACCGTCTAATTGTAAAATAATGCTTACCCCCTAGGGATATTTGTAATCAAATACCTACTAAGTTATACTCAGGGCTAATTTTAAATGCCTCATTTAATCTTGTCTCAATCAACATCCCGTTAAACAGTCACGTTGAACTGATAAAGACAGAAAATATCAATTGCATTCACGTGTCAAAATGTAAATTTTTCAATATTCTTGCGATCCCATGACTTGTAGTATGCTAAATAGTAATTAAGTCTTCAATCTTCATCAAGGCAACAGAATCACGGTCTGTCAGAGCGCTGCAAACATTCTCAATTTAGCTTCCCTAATCCTGCATAACTTAGTACAGACGGAGTGTTTCCCGGATTTATTCACAAACAGGATTAGCCCTGCTGAAATATAAGTATTCTTAGAAAATGTTTAAGTACTGTTCTATTTGAAGCCATGAGGCCATCCACATGAGACGACCATCATAGTCCTCGGGAATAGCAACGAGTCTGTGATTGACTTCAGATGGAACCCATGTTCTGTATATAGTTGATTACAGATGTCCATGGGTGGCAGTGACCACTTACCATCAAGTGAACTGCATGCTCGTTTGCCACTATAAGCATACATCACTTCTACATAAGGCTACTATCGACAGCTACTTTAGTCTTTTGGAACAACAACTCTTCTGAGTTGGACTTCTAACAGAACCTTGAGTAAAGTTGTTTACAAGTTGTCCATGTGCGGTACTGTCCGATTACCGTCAGATAAACTACATGCTTGTTCAATATTACACCATAATAAAAGTATATTCACAAGTTTGTCATCAATAAAAGGTAGATGGTGTATTTCTACACTCATAGCCCCACACTAGAATTTTTTCCTGTGTCGTGGGTACCATGGAAACACACAAGACGAATACACAAACACCCAGACCCAGAAAATGAATCTAAACTCATTATTAAGAAACCTGTCTGACCGGGAATCGAACCCGGGACCCATTGTGCGTCAGACCGATATGGTAACCGCTACGCCACGCGGGTCATCAAATTACATCGACTAATGTCAATAAAAATTGGACATACTGAGAAAAACGCATATTATCTCATCGTTTTTAGTTAGATGAAGCAGAATGTACTTAATACATATACCTAGTTACCTATATAATGTATGCCAAGAAATTTATTACATTACATAACTACAGTCTCTTTGCTTTAAATGTATTAATTAAAATAAAATGAAAAGAAGTTCCTACTTATGCCAACTTTTGAAGATAATTTCTTGTCTCACCTGATCCAAAAAATACATTTCGTCAAAGTATTAAAAAGTTAAGAAAAGTAGGTAAAAGTAAAAAGGAAATGAACGAATTTTGCATAATTGAATTACTCGCGAGAAAACTCTACCGGCTATCGATTGGCTGATTTAAACAGGTCGCAGAGGTTGTTAATTGAAAACGTTGGCAAAGGTTCCAATGCGATTTCAGGATATTTTCCTGTTAATAAAAACACGGGTTTGTCCTTTCGTATATATTTTATAGAATACTAGCTGACCCGGCGAACTTCGTTCCACCTAAAAGTCAAAAATCTAAAATTATCACTGTTCATCCACGGTATTATGCATATATTATACATAAAAACTTTTTTAAATCACTCTATTTATTAAAAAAACAGGCATTAAAATCTGCAGCGTAGTTTTAAAGATGTAAGCATATGTATGCTTACATCTAACCTATGTAGGGACCGACAGCGGAAAACGACTTTTTTATATTTATTTATTTAAATTTTGGAACATCTTAACCTAAGGGTTACAAGGGTAAAACTTAATGCCTAATAGCATTCTCTGCCAGTCAACCCTGGGCGATAGCGATAATTTATACTATGTAGTGATAAAAAACTTCTTAAAGAAGCTCCAAAACGCACAATGGATGTCTATAAAAATCTAAAATTAATTCTAGAACAAGAAACGGTCGATACATTCCAACTTTTCCAATGTTGCGAATTCACAGGCAACAGAAAATACTAAATAATGTAATTTCTGCTCTGCGTTTGCGTTTTATAATGGCTATTTATGTTACTAATTAAATCATTTTTTTTTACTTTTTATATTATATAGTTTTGCAAGGTCTTCTTTACTGTTAAGTGAACGTTCTGATGAATGAATAAATGGAACTAGCGTAAATTTTCTGACGAATAATTTATAATATTAAAATTTTTAACAGTACTACTTAAGGAAAATCTTGTGTATAAATCAAGCTTTCCTCTACTCTCCCAATTATAAACAGAAAGCAAAAACAATGAATTTAATGCTTAATGAGATTGAAAATTCCGTCAATCTGTCTTCCTTAGTGGATTTCTCTCTCAGTGTACGATGTATTTTAATTAATTGGAACATTTACTCGATACTTATTAAATATAGATAAATGCGTTTGTAATTTCATATTTAAATTAATTAACGAGGCTGCAGCAAGAAATTTTGTAGTTAAACAAACATAATAAAACGTACGCAAAATTAAATTGAATCTTTTAAATCCTAGTAACTACCTACCTAATTCTATCTATCTTCTTATTATTATTATTATTATTCCAATTTTATCATGTCGATAATCAAATTGAATATGGATAAATTACTATGATATTCACCGTCAACACGTTTATCTATTCATTAATTAGATATTCAAATGGCTTTCAATTTTAAATGATATCCATTTTTAACTGACTTCTAAAAAGGAGGAAGTTCTCAACTCGTCTGCTTTTTTTCTAAAATTATATTAAGATATGCACTAAACGAAATATTTATAAAATTGTGGTAAGGCAATAAAAAGGCAATCTGAGGGGACGCAGCAATCTGCCTGCAGGCAATTTTCTCACTGGAGAGTAGGAGTAGGCGTGTATCTGTGATTTATTAATGAAAAAAACTTTTTTGAAACCGAATTTTAATATATTCAGGTCTAAAATCTTTTTTTTACTATATATTAAATTGACATTAAGCAATTAGTTGGTCTACTGAAACGATCTCAGGTATCATAAAATTGAATTTCAATTTTATATCTGCAATAAAAAAAAAATATAAAATATAGCCTGTGTTTTTCATACGGCCTATTTTAATGCCGACCTAAATTTGGAGCAGTAAATTGACCTTTACATTTTTTGGTTACATTTTGGTTAGAAAAAAACTATTTCAAGGCAACAAAGTAGATAAATCGAAACCTATTTACAAAAATATATCTTTGATAGTTTTGTTAATTGTAAGTGGTAATTTGTAGATTTGTGTCATTTTACACTAAATTAAAATCGATTATTAAATCGATCTTTCACAGAAAGAATCGCTATTCTACTCCGTTGCGGAGTTGAACCGCGTCGCTTTCGGAAACCTTTAAAGGTAGCCGACGCCGTAGGAGTGACGCAGGATTATGTGGGATTTTTAGCCCACTAAAACAACCCAGTGGCCGTCCTCAGCGTACAAAGAGGACTCCGGGATCTCCAAAGGAACGCAACCGGAGTCTGTATACGCGTTGCTCCATCGGGCTCCTTTCAAGTGAGCGGCTGGGCCCACTGCTCTGCCTGCTTGTTACGACGGTATGCGACTAGACTAAATCGTCTCTTTACATACTATTGATTTATTAGCTTACACAATATATAGTCAAAATCGAATACGTGGATACGTATCGACGTTATCTCACAAACTTGGCGGGCCAAGTACTCTCCAAGCATTAGCAAAATTAATCCTAAACTTGCTTCAACTGTATCCTATAATACCTCTCAGCTCTTTTATGTCCCTGCGTAGGTGAGAGAGATTTACAGTTTTTTAAAGCTTGTATGTTTTAGAATAACACTAGGTTAAGTTTGTTATGTGATCCTGGTAGTACTTTCACAATGAGTATCGACATAAGTAAGCCAAAGTCGTATTTGTCACATGGCGTCAACATTCAACGATTATAATTTATATTCAAATAATGGATTGAGATTTCTTTTAATAACTTTAAGTAACTACTAACTATATTTTTCATTTGATGTAAAATGATTACTTTATACTTACATATGCCTCTAAAGTCAGTATTACGTAGGTGGCTTGACTGACTTATCACCTATTTATTATATATTCGGTCACAAAATATGCTGTAAACGTAGGCACAACACAAACACTCGAAGCATAACACTCAGCCCTCAAAGTTTCAGCATTGAACATAAAGAATCAAAAATATACGAGTATGTGTCGGATGTTATAGGCTACGAAATTTGCTTCAAATGATCGTAAAATTTTAACAATTCAACGAGTATGTGTCGGATAGGCTACGAAATGTACTTCAACTATCGTAAAATTTTAACAATTCGCTCAACGCTAATACTTGCAGCGCCATACGAGTCTTTCCTACCGGCTAAAATCACAAGGGGTTTCTCTGGAAGCCCTTGTTGGGACCACGGTTAAGCTAACATAACTTCTCCGCGGTCCTGACGGCGTTTTTTTTTATAAGATTGAAGTAGCAAATGAGTATGCAGTTCACAGAAGTCCATGGGCGCCAGGCACTTACCATCAAGTGGTGCCTGCCGCTCATGGACTTCTGTAAGCAACTTCATATAGAACCTAAAGTCAATTACAGATGTATTGCTACTCCCGAGGGCTAAGATGGTCGCCTCATAAAAAATATACTAAAGATAGTTTTAATTTTAAAGACATAGACTACGTATATATACAATTATTTAAATTAAACTCTGCAATTGAAGAGATAAAAAATCTAAAAATACTTACCAATACCTAACCAAGGACCTACTTCAAAAGTATCATTACACTACTTATGGAATAATTCAGATTGTACGTGCAGAGAGATTTATGCGAATCAGAAAAATCAAAGCAAAGTTGTCTACACGTTTAAGAAGGCAAACGCCCAGACGAGCCATTACTGCTTTATTATCTATACTATAATAAATCTGTAAGAGGTCGCTGTCTGTACATGGAATAAATTTAGGTGAAAACCACTTCTAGAGGTCTTTAATACGATATAGAACCCAAAATAATAGTTTTTAGAAATCTTTTCTGTTTGTCTGTTTGTCTGTTTATCTGTTTGTCTGTTTGTCTGTTTGTCTGTTTGTCTGTTTGTCTGTTTGTCTGTGTGTTTGAAAACGCTAATCTCAGAAACGGCTTATCCAATTTGAATATAATTTTAACGGATGTGTTGTGGGAAACTTCACTTAACATTTAGTGTTTATTTTATGTAAATCGGTTTATAAATAAAAAAGTTATGTCAATTTAAAACTACGCAGTATTTATTCTCTGTTCGATAATTGTTAATAAGATAAGTAACTGCATAGTTGAATTGGTAGAAACTAACATGTTATGGTCTGTAAAATGTATTCCTTTGTTATGTATTTTTTATTGGTTATGTGTGTACCTATGTTATTTGATACTATACAAATCTATATCTCTATATCTATATATACTTATATAAAAACGAAAGGATGCTCTCTCACTCATCTATTGAATAAACATCGTAGAGCCTAAACTGCTAAAGATACGAATATGATTTTTACTAGGGGTTCCTTTTATGACGTAGACGTCAGTTAAGAATGAATTTTCTGATCCCCCCCCCCCAATTTAACCCAAATAGGAGATGTAAGTTTGTATGAAAGTCAGTCAATTTTGAGGCCACCTCGATAAAATTTAGTATTTCGCTTTGGTTTTTATGTTAAAACATAGTTTCAAACCGACTTCCAAAAAGGAAGAGGTTATCAATTCGTCTGTATTTTTTTTATTTTTTTTAAATTTTATATTTGTTACTCGATTTCTCCTCACTGGGTGAACGGATTTGGATGATTTTTTTTTTCATTTGAAAGGTAGTGCGTGTCATGGAGACCCATTTATTTTTAGTTCACTTTTAAAAGTGGCATCCTTAAGAAAAGCGCATAAGTGTGATATTTGCATTAACGATGTGCGCGATAAATAGATGAATAACTCAATTTCCCGCCAATCGATTTTCATGATTTTTCTTTTATTTGAAAGAATGTACTTCAAGCGTACTCTGATGAGTTTGATACAGTTCTGATCATAGGATCCATTTCTTTGAAGCAAATTAACGAAATTAGCGATACTCGGCCAAACCTAAGCTGTAGGAATCCAATTGGGTTGAATGTAGAATGAGATTACTAAGCAGATATTTCCTAAAAAATTGACCTTCAACTCTTCAATCCTGATGATGCAGGGGTACTGCTAGCCTGAACCGTAGAAGTCAGTCAATTTGTTTTTATGGATACATAATAAGATTCTTAAACAAATTCATGGGACAAAAATTTGATCTTCAATTCTTCAACCCTGATGATGTAAGGGTATTTCAAGACTAAACCGTAAGAGTTGGCTATTTGGTACTTACGATTATGTAATAAAAATACCAAGCAAAGATACACGGTAAAAATTTTGACCTTCAACTCCTCAACCCTGATGATGCAGGGTTACTTCATGCCTAAGCCATAGGAGATGGCCATTTGGTGCTTTCGAGTATGTAATATGATTACTAAGCAAAGACACAAAATGAAAATTTCGACCTTCAACTCCTCACCCCTGATGATGCAGGATACTGCTAGCCTAAACTATGCGAGATGGGCATTTGGTGCTTTCAGGTATTTAATATAATTACTAAGCAAAGACACATGATGAAAATTTTGACCTTTAACTCCTCAACCCTGACGATGCAGGGGTACTTCAAGCCTAAGCCATAGAAGTTAGCTATTTAGTGCTTTCGGGTATGTAATATAATTACTAAGCAAAGACACAAGGAGAAAATTTCGATCTTCAACTCCTCAAGTCTGATGATGCAGGGTACTGCAAGCCTAAGCCATAGGAGTAGGCCATTCAATGCTTTCGGGTATGTAATATAATTACTAAGCAAAGACACATGATGACAATTTCGACCTTAAGCTCCTCAGCCCTGATGATGCGGGGTACTGCAAGCCCAAGCTATAGAAGTTGGCTCGCAAGTGTTTACGTATAAGTAATAAGAATACTAAGCAAAGACGCGGGATATTTTTTTACCTTCAACTCCTCCCTGATGATGCGGGATAGTGCAAGAATAAATTATAAAAGGTAGTCACATAATGCTTACGGTTGTTTTTAGTATATAATATGAGTTTAATGACAGCTCATTAAACTGAAATGTGATTAGTAAATTTAACTTCAATTCATCAACCCTGATAATCTAAGTACACAACCTACTTAAGCCGTATGAGTTTGGTACTTATTGATTACAATACATTACGACCCGTTCCTGAGAGAACATTATGATGAAAAGTGTCACTTTGAATACCTAAATCCTGAAAATGCAGGAGTATTGTCATGTTATTATTAAGAGTTGGATTTAGCTGTAGCTTTTTAAACAGGATGGGTTAGGTTAGGTTGGAACATAAAAGAAAACATAAAAAATAAGCGAGCAGAGTGCGGCAGCGCCCTGCGAGCGGGTGCGCCCTGTTCATATGAATTATAAAAGTGTTTTGATTCTTTCTTCTGCTTTACAAAGAACAATTTATGCGCACAAATAGCCCGATGCACCTCTTAAAAGATCTTATCTTTGACCACATGAAACAAAATATGAATTTAGAATATATGTCGCTGTTCAGTGATATTCCAATTTTCTAATGATTTACTTCAAGCAGATAATAGTGCTTTGTTACCCGGAAAAGTCATAATCAATCTTTATATCGATACGTCTTCGTTTAAATGTGGAGGAGTTGGTTGAAAAAGTATATCCCGATATCTATACTAATATATAAAGCTGAAGAGTTGTTTGTTTGTTTGTTTGAATGCGCTAATCTCAGGAACTACTGGTTCGAATTTAAAAAATCTTTTTGTATTGAATAGACCATTTATCGAGGAAGGCTTTAGGCTATATAACATCACGCTGCAACTATTAGGAGCGAAGAAATAATGGACAATGTGAAAAAAACTGGACAAATTATTCATCCTTGAGGGCTTCTGTTGCGTGCGCTGCGAAAACGGTACAAGATACCAAAAATATATGTATGAAAGTATTATTTCTCTTGAAATGATCTAAAAAAATGTCCGCGACAGTATATGCCTATCTTTTAAGATTAACTCACTAGAACCGTTTTCATGGTAATCAAATTCGGTCGAAATTAGTTAAGAGTTGTATCAACGTAATAATATTAATCTTTGTCCAAATAAATGTGTTGTTGATTAAGAGTATTTAATTGTGAACAAAATTGTCTTTACATCACTTAATTTCAATGAACATCTTAGAAGATATTGATATCTCAGAGATCTTGCGTCGTTTTATCGTCGTGTAATAATACTTTTTTAAATACTATTTGATTTTGTTTTAAGGATATTTTATTTTAGGTTCCTTCTAATAATTTTACATTTTTTTTATATATGAGCTATATGAGTTAGCTATGTTCTTTTCAAAACTAAATTGTCTAAAATAATAATAGAAAATGAAACGGACAAAGTCGTGGGTAACAGCTATAATTTATAAAGCTGAGGAGGTTGTTTGCAAAAATAAATTATGCCCAAAATAACTATTCCACGCGGACGAAGTCGCGGGCACAGCTAGTACGCAAATAAATCAACGAGGGAATAATGACTGCCATTCTTTATATTACAGTACTTTACGTTACGATCACATTTCTTAAGAAGATTGTTGATGATTTGTGTAGTGTTTTCACTACAGAAATAGGAGCAATTCCGAGTTAATAAGTTGTTTACAAGATTGCAGTAGCCAAAAAAGTATGCAGTTCCAACTGGTCAATGCCATCCATAGCAAGTGTAAGAAACCATACAAAATAAGTTTTTTTCTGAAGTAGTAGAAGAAATAGTTTCAAGGTGGTAGAACCGGTATAGTTGGACCGAAGAAATACCACCGCCACACCTATTTCTAGCGTGAAGCATTTCTTGCGTTTCGATGGAAGGGTGTGGTTGCCGGCACACTTTCACATGAGGCACTTTCAGATGTTCATGGGCGGCAGTGACACTTACCATCAGGTGGACTGCATGCTCGTTTGTTACTTCAGTTATATAAAAAAAATACACTTACAGATGCGTTGCTACAACCGAGGGCTAAGGTGGTTGCCTCAGATAAAATTGAGCCAGAAACCACATTTTGCCATCAATACGCAAGAGATGGTTTACGCTACTGAAATTTGTATGTCGGTGGAACCTTCTTAGTAAAACCATATACGTTTTAGCCCCTAATACGGAATTATATTAAATTATTAAATCCATTCGTCAATTGGGAGTAAATGAATACATTAATGAATACGTATGAATAACCAATAAATAAAAATAAATTGGCAAACAATGTATTATTAAGAGAATTAATGAAGAAAATAAAAAAATATATAGAAACAAATGAACATTTCTATTATATTATATGTATTAAAATGAATAAGCCAGTTTAGGAATGAATATACATACAAATCACTAAACGAATGAGCCAAGAAATAAAAAAAAAACATGCGTGCGTACAATGTACACATGTCAGAAGTGAAACTTCTTTGGCGAACTAATTTATAAATCTTGTTTATATTTATACAAATCTAAAACTTTAAATTTCCAAGATTAAGAGGAAGGGAAAAAGGCGTGATACGACGTTCGCTCTGTCGCACTTTTTCTCTCAATCTTTCTCACTCGCTTGCTCCCTACTCTCACTCCACGGCTAGTTGCTCATGCTACGTTCGCCCTGTCTTACTCTCTCTCAATCGGTCTCGATCACTCTCTCTCTCTTTTCCGACACTTCCGTTGCATACCGGCGTGACGTTTCATCTGTAAAAATTTTACCCTCATGCGCCTAAAGAAGTTTCGTAATCGAACTTCTTGTATTGTTGTAATTTCTTAGTGAAATGTCATTTATAAATTATATATGTAACTTATGTTGTATATTTGTAACTTATGAACACAAATTGTGAATAGGTAAACTTGAAACTCTTGTGAAATAACTTTTTAAACTTTATATGTCGTGTTACAAGACAGTATTCAAGAGATGAAAGTTCCGTTTCAATAAATGGAATTTCATCCGTTTCGAATTCCTCTTAACAGTAATCGGATTGAAGTCAGCCGAGAAGTAGTCATGGAATTCTATGAAAATAAAAATCTTTTTCCAACAAATATTAGCATGCATTTAATTCGCATAACTTTGAATAAGTTAACGAATCCAAGTTTTTATGAATAAAACGAATTACAATTTTCCAGTTTTATATTTACAGATCAGTGATAAGCAGCCTAATGGTTGAAACTTCCTCTCTCAATCGGAAGGTCCGAGTTTCAAACCCAGGCACGCACCGTTGATGTATGCGTATTAGAAATTATCTATCACTGATTTTCGGTGAAAGAAAACATCGTGAGGAAACAAACACACCCTTCTTCGAGAGTTCTTTTAAAAAAAAAGTTTTCGGAGGTGTGCGAAGTCCACCAAGTCGCACTTGGCCAGCGCGGTGGACTATGGCCTAATACTCTCTCATTCTGAGAGAAAACCCGTGCCCAGCAGTGGGACAATAATGAGTTGTACCCAATCAATCAAATATTTACAAATGGTATTCTGTTGAGGATCATCGACTTTAAAAAAATCCGTTTATTGTCAGAAGCCTATAATTATATACATATATAAAAGAAGGGCATAGAGAGTCCGAACCCCGTCGCCCTCCGTTGCCATATGTGAGAAAAGATATTTTTTTCAAAACTAAGGACTTCTTTTGTTGTTTTGGTCGATCAATTCCAACTGGTAGAGTCTTATTAACCTTTTTTCGACTGGCGCCTATTTAACTCTCTTTTTATCATAGTTTACAGAGTATAACTTATTATATTTAAAGGACTTTTGATCTTTTGGGATGTTTTCCATGGGCGTCGATAGCCATCATTTTAGTTATAGCGACACTAATGTCTAGCTATGATTATTAAAACAAACATTTGAATATTATTACTGGTGGACAAACGAGGTTAAACAAGGTGTTGTGGGAGATTGTATAAGGCAATGCTTTGGTGAAGTATGGAAACAGATCTGTGTGTTAAAAAATAGGTTATGGTGTTACGGACTTACACACACACATTACATTACCCATTAAGATTCCGATATAAAAAAATAGTAATGTACTTTATAGTAATAGTGAACCCAGAAAGTCCTGGATAAAAGAAGTGGGGCGCAAAATCTGTCCTGACGACTTGATTGCAGCGATGCTATCTTCGTCGTCGGCATGGAAAGCAACCAGCATATACGCCAATACCGTGCTGAAGGACCTGCGGAATAGAGAGCAGGAGCGGAAGAAGCTGCTGTAAAGAGTACTCAGCCACTACTATTAAAAGCTGCGGCTATATCTCCCCTCCCCCGAAGCAATGCCTAGCGGCCATCCCGCGGGGTCCAGGGAGTGAGAAGAAAGAGGATTGTTTTTAGTCGGTATGGATTCTCGATCGAGTCCGACATACGGGGTATCAACACCAGCCCTATGATACGTAAAAGTATTTTTAAACCTCTTAAGGAAAAAAAAAACAATAAGATTCCGATAGAATTGCTGAAGCTCTATTCTAAAACTATAATTTTATATCAGATCCTAAAATCCAGGTAGCAGAACCAGTGTAGTTCGACTGGGGTGGTACCACCGCCACACCTATTTCTAACGTGAAGAATTTTTTTCGTTTCGTTGGAAGGGTATGGTTGTTGGCACACTTTTATATGTCGCGACCATCCTAGTCCTCGGGAGTAGCAAAGCGTCTGTGACTGACTTCAGATAGAACCCATGTTTTATTTGAAGTTGCTTACAGATGTCCATGGCCGGCAATGATCACGTACCATCAGGTGGAGTGCATGCTCGTTTGCTACTTCAATTAGATAAAAAAAATAGCTAGACGTAAGCAAAAGAGTTCACGTAGGTAAATCTGTATAGAGAAACAAATAAAGCTATATGGAGTATGCGTATTCAATACCACTAATAAACTCTGTTTCAAATCGCATTCACGAATGAATTTCAGTCGCGTTCAATTCCCACGGTGATCGGACTGCTGCCATTCATGTTGAATTCCAATTCAAATCATTTTTTTATTATTTTCAAAGCAGATTTTTGTTCATGGTTCTTTTAAGTCCTTGTCTCTCATTGGTTTTTTGAAGTGAAACTTTTTAGGAGCGTTGGGCGATTTTCGGTAGGTGATAAATTTTCGAGCAAAAATGGTGGTCTTTTTAGACGTAGTGTTGCCGGAATCGGAGTCCTGGGAGATGATATACAGTGCTCTTGATTCATTTTGAGAGGCAGCAGGAATATAAGGATTATGCTTTTACCTTTCTATTTACTGTGACATATAAGTTTGCGAAATTAAAGAAACTATACAGTCGAAAAGTCAGAAATTGCTCTTTTGATGTTCCTATCAACTCTTTGTAAAAGTTTTATAAACGCATAGTAACAAAAACTGAAATGTAAAAAATACTAGAGATATTATTAATAAAAAAAAAAAACATCGTAGCTACATTTTTTCTTGATATTATAAGTATCGTATATAACGTACATAAGCTTTTAAGCTTAAGAGACCAGTGAAATTGAATGTTCCACTCAGAAGTGAATTCCATTGGCATTAGAAGCCTCTCAGCACTAATCGGATTCCAGTCAAGTCAATGCCAAATGCTGGTTGTGTTCGTATAATTAACTAGACTGTAAGGACTTTTCATCACTTGGCAATTGAAAATTGGAAATTTATTTTTAAAATTTGTATACATATAATAGTGAAGCATACGGGTGTTTTCTGAGGTTTAGTAAATTTTAAATCAATGTATGGTGTTGTGTAGCTGACTTCAAAAATTATAATTGGAAGCCTTGCGTACTTATAGTAATAGATACATGTGAAAATAGGTATATTAAGGTATATCTAAATGTGGTTACTGCCTCACTTTTTAAATAGACAACCATTTTAGTCCTCAGGACTTTAGATAGAACTTTTGTTCTGTATAAAATTTCCTACAGATGTCCATGGGCGACATTTGCCACTTATCATCAGGTGTATTGCATGCTGGAATGTTTCTTCAATGTTATTGAAAAAGTAGATACAATTTTACTCGTTATTATAAGTACCACATATAACGTGCATAAGCTTTTTAAGTTGACTTAAGTTTTTTAAGAGACCAGTTGAAAATTTAAAATTTATTTTTAAATTTGAGCAAACGTCCATCATTATGGATAATACTGGTGTTTTCTTAGGTTTCGTTAATTTTAAACATTGCATCATGTTAGGTAGCTAATCCCAAAAAATAGTGACAGAAACCCTTGCGTAGGTAGTATGAGTAATAACTACAGGTGAATGTAGGTGGGTGTATAGGTAGCTTCGCCACATGTGTGTAGCGTAAAACAGTCTTTGCCTTTTGGTAAAAAGGGGCTCCGGCTCACATTTACACAAGGCGACTATCTTAATCCTCAGGAGTAGCAACGCATTTGTGATTGACTTAAGATGGAGCCCTGTACGAATTTGCTTACAGATATCGATTGATGGCAGTGACCACTTTTTTTTAAACGAGCATGCAGACTACCTCATAGTAAGCGGTCACAGCTGCCCATGGAAATCTGTTGGCAAATTCACATAAAACATGGGTTCTATCTGAAGTCAATAACAGATGCGTTGCTACTTCCAAACACTATGATGATCGCTTCACATAAAAGTGTGCCGGCAACCACACCCTTCCGGGTACCGAGCGTTGCCACTGAAGAGGATGTGTTTAGTTTAAACATATTATTATTTTAAAACAGCTGTGTGAGTTTTGTATGTATGAGTGTAAACTTTCAGAAAGTTCCCGGCGTCACAACTTCGGTTTCAGATAATGGAAGTTGTTACAAAAGCAAATAAATCGCACAGTCGAGATGTCTGAGTGCGCTGAACTGTAAATAATGGGTAGAAAGAAAAACATTCCCGTGAAGTAAACGATGGATATTTGACTAAACAAATACAATCTAGATTTATCGCTTATTTTCTCTAGGGTTTATTGGAGGAATTGGTACTGTGGGATTCGGTAAATGCTAACGTATCGAATTTGTGAATAACAACAATAATAGTAAAGCTATGAGTTGATAGCATTCTTTGATTAAAATAGCAAATAAAAAACATTTTATTTAATCTGATTGAAGTAGCAAACTAGCATGCAGTCCACCTGATGGTAAGTGGATATCGGCGAGCAACTTCAAATAGAACATAGGGTCTATTTGAAGTCAATCACAAATGCGTTGCTACTCCCGAGAACTATGATGGTCGCCTTGCATAAAAGTGTGCCGGCAACTACCCCCTTCCATCGAAACGCAAGAAATGATTCACGTTGGAAATAGGTGGGGCGGTGGTACTTCCGCGGTCGAACTACGCTGGTTCTACCACCTTCACCTTCTATTATAAAGTATAGATACGGAAATTTTATGAAACCTATACATTTTACTTAATGTTCCGATCTGGTGGTAGTGTAACTAAAAATAGTGCAACTGACAATTTGTAAGTACCCTTAATAGGCTTTTACAAAATAAAGACAATCCGTTTCTTTTCACACATACATATGTACATACAAAATTTCGAAAAATATTACCCTTTTTCTGACAGTCATGCAATAAGACGATACGTTCAATTATTCCGATCTTTTGTTAATACTTACAGTTAATAAGTACTAAGATAATATAAATCCTTAATATGTCAATGATATTTTGTAGGTGTGTAAGTAAAAATTAAACCTTTATGTCATTGAAGCATTAAATTTTGAATTCAATTTCTATCCAATCACGTTGGGATCCAATTGAGATCATTTCCAATTGGTCTATCAAACGTAAAACGGAATAAATAACATTCGCTCAATGTATAAGTACATATTATTCAATTCATTTGCCTCTGAATAACGATCGAGCAATTACGAAATGCTGAAAGGAAATGGGATGCAAGTATAGTGGGTGATTACCGCATATTTGCATTTGATTGCCTTTGTAAATGAGCGCTTGCCTATATTATTTTATCTCGGGATTCACTTAATATATAGATGGAGATTGGTATATGACGTCACATTCAGATGTATGTATTTTATGTAGAACAGAAATATGTGGTGTCACTGCAGAGTAATAATAATATTTTACAATAGTGCAAACACTTATTATAGTAGTGGATTTTTTAGTCTAGATTAAGAATAGAATCACCCGGGATTTTAGATATAAGGATTTATATTACGCGCAAAATTAAACAAACATTTACCTTCTCTTCAAACCATTTAGGGATAGAATATCAAAATATCCTATGATACTGGGTGTATACATTATCTATTTTTATAGATAATGGTACAGAACCCGTCGTGTTCATTCGACTCGCACTTTACGCGGTTTTTTTATCTACAAAGTGGAAGCTAAATTCAGATATTTCTACTAGATTCACATTCGTACAAACACAAGCTTGTGTAGCCAGTTCTATTTGAACACTGATACGTCCTTAAAAGTCGCAATAAACG
>CATIWX010000104.1:0-10369 GCA_949699795.1 Spicauda simplicius
TTTGAAGCTTACCTATTAGTTTCCCCCCCTAGTATTTACCTATAGATGTCCACAGGCGGTAGCAACTTACCACCAGATGGACGCAAGCTTATTTGCCACTATTTTTTTTTATAAAAAAGCCACTGGACCATCCATCAGTAATAAGTAATATACGATAACTATTTATCTAATGAATATGTTTTTTCTACGCAAAATCCCAATGCATTGAAAATTACTAATTAATAAATTAGGCACACGTAAAATTCATAAACTGAAAAAACATAATACCAATATTCTATGTATATGGAAATGAGGACGAACGAAGTCGCGTGTTAAACGTAGTGATTAATAAAATTAATTGGAAACTCAAAATAAATACGCATTTTTCTAAAACAATTCTATTTATCTACATCTGTTATATAACTACAATATGTTTTTTTATAATAATAATAATAATAGTAATAAAATACTTTATTGCCCTAAAATAAAAACATAAAATCAACAAATTACAAAAAAGAGAAAAAAACATAGATAACAGTACACAATGAGAAACCAAAAAATAAACAAAACTATATCCTTAACGAGGGCAAAGGAAGTGGCTCAGCATTTTGCTAATACGAGATCTTGATCCCGTATAGCGCTGTTTTTCAGCCACTCCCTATTCTCTGAGATGTTATGCGGGAGAGTTTGTGAGCACCCCAATCCCGGCCGATACAAACGAAAATCAAGTAGAAAATGCAAATAAAAATAGTTGTGTATGTGAAAAATGTAAATAATAAAAATAAAAAAAAGTTTACATTGGCCAACAAAGGAAAAGTTGCAAATAAAATAAAGTAATTATTTATGCTAAATGCTAAAAAAATAAAAATAAAATACAAAATTGACTCTTGCATGTGTGTGTGTGTGTGTATGTGTGTGTGTGTGTGTGTGTGCGTGTGTGTGTTTGTTTAACGATGGAAATTACTTACTAACTTTAAAGAATTCCTTTAGTCGAAAAGACTTCCAATGGGCTTGTGACAAGTTTTCTGCAACAAGCTGTCTCCTCAGTAGTGCTGAACGGTATTTAGCTTTGAAGGTCTCCGTGCTTATTTTGTTTTTCAATGGTAGTGGTAAAACGATCCAAATGCTTGCTGCAGCAAACTTGAAACAGCCTCGATATCGTCTGGAATTATGGGCCGGAGTTATCAAAAGACTTTGCATATTGGAGCGAAGACTGCGACTTGTAATATCCTTAACCCAATGGAGCTTCTCAAATAGGTACTCAGGTTTCTTGTTCCATATTACTCTATGAATAGTACAGGCGTAATGGAGCTCTATCTCCTAGCACTCATGTTCAGTATGCTCTTCCTGTTTAGATATGGTGTAATGCGTTCTCTTTTAGGTACATTAAAGCAATAGCGGACACAGGCATTCTGAACTCTTTGTATAGCTCTCTCTGTATTTGTGTTCAGTCTTGGGCCAAAAGTACAGCTGCAATAACTAAATTGCGAAAGTACTAAAGAATCACACAAAAGCGGTCGCAATTCCTCTTTAATATAAGGTCTGATATGATAAAGGACTTTGAGCTTGTAGAAGGCATTCCTTATTTTATTGTTTATATGCTCTACAAATTTATCTGATTGAAGTAGCAACGAGCATGAAGTCCACCTGATGGTAAGCGACTACTGCCGCCCATGGACACCTGTGAGCAACTTCAAAGAGAACATGGGTTCTATCTGAAATCAATCACAGTTGCGTTGCTACTATTGAGGACTAAGATGGTCGCCTCATATAAAAGTGTGCCGGCAACCACACCCATCCAAACGCAAGATATGCTTCACGTTGGATATAGGTGTGGCGGTGTTGCTTCCCCGGTCGAACTACACTAGTTCTAGCACCTGTAAATGTAAATTTATCTAAAATTATCCTAAAAAGGCTGATGATGTCACAGGATTCCCATCTTGACGTAGTCCCTGACGAGTCCATTGAATCTGGTGGTGAATAAATCGCTGGCGTCCATGTTAAGACTGTCCACGTCGATCCCATCTTCGGGCTTCGGGGCTTTGGACTCGTCCACAGTCACGATGGGCAGCGACATGGCACCCAGTGACAGCCCAAATGGCAAGAACTGGAATAAATAGAAAAATATATTTAAGTTTAATATGGATAGATGTAAGTTACTTCAGTAGAGTAGAGTAAAGTCCATAGAGCAGTGATAGCTTAATGGTTGAAACTTGCCCTCTCGATCGGGAGGTCCGAGGTTCAAACCCAGGCACGCACCACTGATTCATGTGCGTATTATAAATTAATTATCACTGCTTTTCGATGAAGGAAAACATCGTGAGGAAACCTACACACCCGAGAGTTCTTTAAAAAAAAAGTTCTCGGAGGTGTGTGAAGTCCACCAATTCGCACTTGGCCAGCGCGGTGGACTATGGCCTAAACTCTCTCATACTGAGAGAAGACCCGTGCCCAGCAGTGGGACAATAATGGGTTGACGACGTAAGTTACTTATTTATGCGTTATGATAGCTTTGTTATTGAAAGACCAAAAGAGGCGGTAGGCGAAAAAATAAAAATCAACAAAAGCAATGAGAGGACCCCTAATGAAGGATTTTTCTTTTCTTATGTGTCCTTTACGGCCGAAATTTGACGTTTCGGACATTTATAACAAATAGAGTCATTCACAACTCAGATTTCGGAACTACTGTCGTTTAACCTTTAATATAATTGTTGATGTGCTAAGAGATGCACTTTGTCCGTGTAGCTCCGGGATTAGAATAGGGATCCAGCATACCCTGCCTGTCGTAAGGGCGACTAGAAGGGGTTTCCGGGATTACAGGCGGCAGGAGTAAGGAGCCCTAACCGTTCGGTCAGACGACCCCGGGAAGGACGGCAGTATGTGTGGTCGCGTACCGTCGTAAAGACTAGACGGAGCGGTGGGCCTAGCCGCCCATCTGGGAGGAGCCCGGTGGCGCTATGCGCTCAGAGGATTCCGGTTGCGTTCCTTTGGAGATCCCGGAGTTCTCTTTGTAGCACTGAGGACGGCCATCGGGGGGTTTAGTGCAGTAAAAATCCTACGTAACCCTACGTCGCTCCCGCGTTGAGCGGAACCTTTTGAAGGTTTTCCCCTCGATAACAAAAAAAAAATGATGCACTCACCGATCGTCAAGTTCCATTGAAGACTAAAGTATTTATCTATCCTTACCTATATATAACTATTACCTCTAGGGACTACACAATAATTTTAATTGTTATTAAAAATACTAGCTTTTTAAATTATACAATTGAGTTGAACTTGTAGTCTATTTTACCTCTTTGACGTCCGCGTCATACTCTTCCCTAGGAAGTACGTTAACGACGTCTATCCCGAATCTAGCTAGAGCCTTGCCGAGCTCCTCGTAATAATGGTCGAAAAAGTCGTCCAGATGACTAGCTCTGAACTCCTCGTCGGAGCCGTTGATGAGGAAGTACAGGAGATCGGTGACCGGGTTCCCTCGCTGAAGGATTTGGTAGTCAACTAACACCGGTTGTATCTTGCCATCCTGGAGAGCGGAGCAGTTATTATTAACATTATCAAGCTCGTTTTTAATTACTTTCTTTCTTTCTGGTTGCCGGCACACTTTCACATGAAGCGACCATCATAGTCCTCGGGAGTAGCAACGCATCTGTAATTTACTTCAGATGGAACCCATGTTCTGTATGAATTTGATTACAGATGTCTATGGGCGGCAATGACCATTTACTATCAGGTGGACTGCATGCTCGTTTGCTACTTCAGACAGAAAAAAAAATTAACAGGTTAAAGGCAAAAAATATTACATCTTTGACTCACTGAGCCCCGTGATTTCACCAGCACTTAAAAAATATAAATGTTTATTACATTTATTGCTAGTAATTTTTGTTTCAATACCCTGTTTGAAATCACGCCAAAACGAATTAAAAAATAATAATAAAAAATATGTACATAGTTGTATTATTACTATTTTCCCTAATTATTTTATTCTCATTAAGAATTTCAAATTCGACACATAAGAAGCGTAATATTTTTCGAGCGTAGGTAAATATAATTGCCTCTACAGCCCAAATAGCTTACGTATCCACTATGTTGTTACAGTGATATAATTTTCAAATATTTGTCATTGAAACAAAATCCCGAATGCTTAAGAATTATAACAAATACTGAAGGCAATCAATCAAGAAATCAACCAATCAAGGAAGACTTCCAAAAAGAAGGAGGTTCTCAATTCGACTGTAAGTATTTTTTATCTTTTTGTATCTTAGAAATGTTACTTATTTGAATTATATATGATGTACGTAGGTACAGACACTACAGACAAGTGGAACATATATTTCATTACATTTGGACAGTCACTAATTATTGACTTGTGTACTTATTCGTGACGAG
Organism: Spicauda simplicius; assembly: GCA_949699795.1. Taxonomy (NCBI): domain Eukaryota; kingdom Metazoa; phylum Arthropoda; class Insecta; order Lepidoptera; family Hesperiidae; genus Spicauda; species Spicauda simplicius. The sequence continues at coordinate 4,366 of CATIWX010000104.1, forward strand.
AACAATGTTACATCAACATTAATTACACCGATATGCAAATATGTATTCTTGCCTCAAGAGCAATAACTAAACAACCTAGATTAGATATACGTACTTGTCCACCTTCTTCAATTCGCACTTGGCCAGCGTGGTGGACTATGGCCTATAACTCTCTTATTCCAAGAAAAGACCCGTGCCCAGCAGTAGGATAATAATTGGTTGACGACGACTTGTGGTAACTAATAAATATTAAAACAAATAAGCATATTGCACTGTGTATAATATTTGAAAAATAGTATATAGGTTAACCAAATTACCTACTGCTTACCTTTTCCACCTTGTGTAAGATGTTACTGGGCCTGAAATCTCCATGCTTCAAAATTATACGTTTGTCTGGTTGAAAGTATTTCTCAAATGTGGGCTGGGCCGTACTCTCGTGCAGAAACTTCTCAACTTTTGCTCTATGTTTCTCATCTGTCGACTTAACAGCTCTGCCGATGCTTTTGGTCATGAAATCCTTATATAAGTGTACTGGAATGCGGACTTCCAATTTCTTAAACAATTCTGAACTTTCTTTGGGATCGTGTTTTTCAAAAGCGACAGACAATGCGTGGAGCCGTGCTAACGAGCTTACACATTTCGATGCATACTCCCAATCGAAGCACTCGAATCTGTTGAAAGATTGATAACCTTTGGCTGTAAGATCCTCTAGGATAAGCACCTCCTTCAAATACTCATGTGTGCCACCGTAATACTTGGACGTGACGAGTCTCTCTTCCTGAGGAAGATTGTGTGAATCTTCCAATGCCCTGTATTTCGGCATAATTTTTGTGTAGAACGCTATTTCAGTTTCAAATACCTGCATGGTCGACATGGAGCGCATTTTCTCACCGAGACTGGCGACCTTGGCGAACAATTTGAGATCATCTTTCCCTGGAGCAGAAAGAGCTATTGAAAACAGCTGGGAAGTGTAATTCGCTCCACCGCTTGATATTGGCTTCAGATTATATTCATAGTTATGATACTCCTGTTCTACGGCAATTGTTTTAAGCACTTCGAGAATCCGCAGCTCCGCATCCGACATCGTTGAAGGTTCCGTGTACATTAATACGACCTGCAATATATCATTATTGTGAACGATATATTTATACAATACGATTACTTAGTTCCGCATTTATTTTTCGAATACCTTTTTGCTGTCACGACCACCGATAACATTTACTCGGTCATCCAGATTCGAAGCTCCATTCCTAAGCCTACAGATGTAATCGTCCCACTACGAATGTAGGCATGTCCATTTGAAATTGTTTTTCTTGTGGACTCTTCTACTACAAATTTATATAACTCTCGAAGCACATGAGCTACAAAATCTATAAGACTATGCTGCGCTATTATATTGTCATACTCACCGATTGACTTTACTCATTGAGTTAGCTTAGGCTGGGTCATCTTTTTGTAAGTATTAAGCGTTAATTCCAGCGTGAATGTCATATTAAACTGCGTAAGCCGAATCGTGTCGTACCATGTCGTGTCGTTGCATGTTAACGTCATTCCACTGTGATCATAATAATACGTTTGTTGGAGTACAAATAATCATTGTTAATCACCAACGATAGCGTTTAAATGGCCCTTGAAATAGATATCTCTGCTTGCATCTATGAACGCAAAATTCAAATTTTAATACTTTTGAGCTAAAGTACATTCACTTTTAGCCATTATTTGATTGTGGCCTGGCTCGTGGACAATGCTCAAGAATTGCACTCTTTTAGTAAAGACTGGACAGAAATATGTTCAGTAGTATTTCAGAAAAAAGTAAACATACAGACAGGCAGCTTTTGGGCAATTTGTTTAATATAAGTACAGATTATTATTTAATCGAATCAGCGATATTTATCTTATTGGTCATGTTTTGATATTAAATGGAAATGTTTGGACTTTCTCTGAAGCAGACAGTGTATTGTTAAAAGCTGGGGGGTGTAATTTGCACTGCTTAATGGCATTAGCGAAATCTCACATTTATTGTATTCTTGTTCCTGTCTAATTATTTTTATCACTTTGCTTAGTATTGTCTCCACATTTGACATGATTGAATCTACGCGTGCAATTTATGCACGTTAATAGATTACGATTACTAGTCGAAATTCGACCGTAATTTGAATTAAAAAACTAAACTTCATATTGTCCAAAGTAGCAAGAATATTTCATAAATTCAAATAAATTGATATAATTTTCAAGTAATTTTGAACGCACCCGTTAAATGTTACATAGGTTTATTTAGTTAAGCCGCATTTAAAAGCAATAGCGGGTATTTGTACAAAGACATCTGAAATTTATGACGTTATGCGTTTTCATAGTAGGTAAGACTTTAAATGTTCTATTTCGTTTATTATGTATACTAGCTGTACCCGCGGCTTTGCCCGCGTGCAAATCAACGCGTCACAAAGTTTTTCTCGCGCAAATCTCGACACCGTGGGAATTCTATGAAAAAAAGGCCGCTCAAGGATTACCTGGTCAAACACAGAGTGAAAAAACGAATTGAAAGTGTGTATTTGTGGGTAGGAACGTATTGTTATGTATTTTTTTTAATTAGACGAATTCCAATATTGTAAATCGCTTTTTTGAACCAATTTACATTCTTAGTGGTCTAATTCACAATATCGGGATACTTTTTTCAATCAACTCCTCCACATTTGAACCAAAACGTATCGATTAAGTATAAAGATTGATTTGAACTTTTCCGAATTGGAAAATACTATTTGAAGTAATTTTGGCGGATTCAAATTTATAAGTAAGATTATAGGTAAACCTACTTTTAATATTAATTTGTGTTCAGGAGTTCCGGAAGGCATTAAGGTATTCAAAAATTCTGTTGGATAATGTACTGCTTCCTCTATATCAATGACTGTGTCTACCGAATAGTAGATCTCCGATCTAGATTGCCGTCTTTTGGAACCAATTTATAGTGTTATTGGTTGTATTAACAATATCGGGATATACTTTTTCAACCAACTCCTCCACATTTAAACGAAGACGTATCGATATAAAGATTGATTTTAACTTTTCCGGATAACAAAGCACTATTATCCACTTGAAGTAAATCATTAGAAAATTGGGTTATCACGGAACAGCGACATATATTCTAAGTTCATATTTTGTTTCATGTGGCCAAATATAAGATCTTTTAAGAGGTGCATCGGGCTATTTGTGTGCGTAAATCCCGCATTGTTCTTTGTAAAGCAGAAGACATAATCAAAACACTTTTACAATACACACGAACAGGGCGCACCCGCTCGCAGGGCGCTGCCGCACCCTGCTCGCTTATTTTTTTATGTTTTCTTTTATGTTCCAACCTAACCTAACCCATCCTGTTTAAAAAGCTACAGCTAAATCCAAATTTTAACAATAACATGACAATACTCCTGCATTTTCAGGATTTAGGTATTCAAAGTGACACTTTTCATCATAATGTTCTCTCTACGGATTGTATTGTATTGTAATCAATAAGTACCAAACTCATACGGCTTAAGTAGGTTGTGTACTCAGATTATCAGGGTTGATGAATTGAAGTTTAATTTATTAATCACATTTCAGTTTTAATGAGCTGTCATTAAACTTATAATATATACTAAACACAACCGTAAGCATTATGTGATTACCTTTTATAATTTAGGCTTGCATTATCCCGCATCATCAGGGAGGAATTGAAGGTAAAAAAAATATCCCATGTCTTTGCTTAGTATTCTTATTACTTATACGTAAGCACTTGCAAGCCAACGTCTATAGCTTGGGCTTGCAGTACCCTGCATCATCAGGCTTGAGGAGTTGAAGATCGAAATTTTCATCTTGTGTCTTTGCTTAGTAATTATATTACATACCTGAAAGCACAAAATAGCTAACTTCTACGGCTTAGGCTTGAAGTACCCCTGCATCATCAGGGTTGAGGAGTTTAAAGGTCAAAATTTTTATCATGTGTCTTTGCTTAGTAATTATATTAAATACCTGAAAGCACCAAATGCCCATCTCGTATAGTTTAGGCTAGCAGTATCCTGCATCATCAGGGGTGAGGAGTTGAAGGTCAATATTTTTACCGTGTATCTTTGCTTGGTATTTTTATTATATAACCGTAAGTGCCAAATAGCCAACTCTTACGGTTTAGTCTTGAAATACCCTTACATCATCATGGTTGAGGAGTTGAAGATCAAATTTTTGTCCCATGAATTTGTTTAACAATCTTATTATATATCCATAAAAACAAATTGTCTTACTTCTACGGTTCAGGCTAGCAGTACCCCTGCATCATCAGGATTGAAGGTCAATTTTTTTAGGAAATATCTGCTTAGTATTCTCATTCTACATTCAACCCAATTGGACTCCTACAGCTTAGGTTTGGCCGAGTATCGCTAATTTCGTTAATTTGCTTCAAAGAAATGGATCATATGATCAGAACCGTATCAAACTCATCAGAGTACCCTTGAAGTACATTCTTTCAAATAAAAGAAAAATCATCAAAATCGGTTGGCGGGAAATTGAGTTATTCATCTATTTATCGCGCACATCGTTAATGCAAATGTCAGACTTATGCGCTTTTCTTATGGATGCCACTGTCAAAAGTGAACTAAAAATAAATGGGACCCGACGACACGCACTACCTTTCAAACGAAAAAAAAAATCATCCAAATCCGTTCACCCAGTGCGGAGAAATCGAGTAACGAAAATATAAAATAAAAAAAAAATACAGACGAATTGATAACCTCCTCCTTTTTGGAAGTCGGTTTAAAACGATGTTTTAACATAAAAATCAAAGCGAAATACTAAATTTTATTGAGGTGGCCTCAAAATTGACTGACTTTCATACAAACTTACATCTCCTATTTGGGTTAAATTGGGGGGGGGGGGGGCAGAAAATTCATTCTTAACTGACGTCTACGTCACAAAAGGAACCCCTAGTAAAAATCATATTCGTATCTTTAGCAGTTTAGGCTCTACGATGTTTATTCAATCGATGAGTGAGAGAACATCCTTTCGTTTTTATATAAGTATATATAGATATAGAGATATAGATTTGTATAGTATCAAATAACATAGGTACACACATAACCAATAAAAAATACATAACAAAGGAATTCATTTTACAGACCATAACATGTTTAGTTTCAACCAATTCAACTATGCAGTTACATCTTATTAACACTTATCGAACACAGAATAAATACTGCGTAGTTTTAAATTGACATAACTTTTTTATTCGTTGACCGATTTACATAAAATAAACACTAAATGTTAAGTGAAGTTTCCCACAACACATCAGTGAAAATTATATTCAAATTGGATAAGCCGTTTCTGAGATTAGCGTTTTCAAACACACAGACAAACAGACAAACAGACAAACAGACAAACAGACAAACAGACAAACAGATAAACAGACAAACAGACAAACAGACAAACAGAAAAGATTTCTAAAAACCATTATTTTGGATTCTATATCGTATTAAAGACCTCTAGAAATGGTTTTCACCTAAATTTATTCCATGTACAGACAGCGACCTCTTACAGATTTATTATAGTATATAGATATAGATGTTTGTGTCAAATGCAAGGTAGTGTGTATAATGTGTTTTTACTTGATTTTATGTGTGTTATCTGCATTATTTGAAAAAAAAAATAGCATTGAGTACCTAATACTTCTCTAAATCAATTATAACCGTGCGTAATTTCATACTCCTCCGTCTGCGGCAAGTATTTTAAAAAACGGATCACAAGTTTTTGCTTCACGTATTAATATATGCATTACGAAGAATAAGTACAAGGTATCACGACAAGACAAGATTCAAAGCTTTTTAATTATGTATTTTTAATTATTATACCCCACTATGTATTTAATTATTTCGTTAGAAGTATACTTTGCCTCGTTTATGATTGTTACTGTTTAAGTACAATAACATAATTATTTTTACTATCAGTGGTAACTGAAATAGCAGTTCCGTAAATATCAAACTCAGTATTACAAGGACGTAGGTAATCACTA
>CATIWX010000105.1:0-12500 GCA_949699795.1 Spicauda simplicius
GTCGAAGAACAAACTTCGTGTTGAATTCGACACCGAAGAGCAGCGGGACGACGTCCTGAAGAAACTCGAACGTAACGAATTCGTGGCTGCCGAACCGGCTCGCAGAGTGTTACCGATGGCGATTCTGAAAGGAATCAGCAAAGATGTTCCTACCGATGAACTGGCCGATCTGATTGAGCGGCAAAACCCCATTATAGCAAAACGCATTAATAACGGCCCAAACCAAGATTTTAAATTCAAGTTTACCCGCTCAAACAGGAACCCAAACCTTTATAATGCGGTGGTGGAAGCGACTCCCCGGGTGTGGCGCGAATTGGTGAGGCTTGGAAAAGTGCAACTGGACCAACAACGTGTGCACGTTGAAGAATTTAGCCCCTTCATGCAGTGCCGTAATTGTCTCGCCTTCGGGCATACTAAGAACAAATGTCCCTCCGTAGACCACCATTGCGCGCACTGCGCGGAGGCACACCCTGTTGACCAGTGCCCCAATAAAACATCCGAAGCCAAATGCTACCACTGCGCAAGAAGGAACACCCAAGCAAAAACCACCACGCATTGTACCAACCACGCAGCAACCAGCGAAACATGTCCCATCCTAATTGCAGTCAAAAAGAAGATCGAAGATCGGATTGATTACGGATGCTTCTAGACCCACACTCACGATCTCAAACCATAGTTTCAAATAAATATACACCCATACTTCCTAAAATCGTTGATACATAAATAAATACCAAATTGTAATATGATACTCATATATAAACATATATACATATATATAAATATATACTATATATACTACTATAAAATTAAACCTACCATCTAAATAATCTCTTTCGTCCCCTCTTGTTAACAAACGTTTGCAATTCGTGATCTAACACCATAACACACCACCATCAAACTTTAGCCTAATTGAAATAAAGAGACAATATGCAAAATAAATAATAAACTCCCATGAAAATCATGATAGATTTGGGTCGCCCGTACCCATTAGCGAGGTCCCTCATCTTATCGAATAGATTCAATAAAAAAAAAAAAAAAAAAAAAAAACCTAACCTAACCTAACCTAACCTAACCTAACCTAACCTAACCTAACCTAACCTAACCTAACCTAACCTAACCTAACCTAACCTAACCTAACCTAACCTAACCTAACCTAACCTAACCTAACCTAACCTAACCTAACCTAACCTAACCTAACCTAACCTAACCTAACCTAACCTAACCTAACCTAACCTAACCTAACCTAACCTAACCTAACCTAACCTAACCTAACCTAACCTAACCTAACCTAACCTAACCTAACCTAACCTAACCTAACCTAACCTAACCTAACCTAACCTAACCTAACCTAACCTAACCTAACCTAACCTAACCTAACCTAACCTAACCTAACCTAACCTAACCTAACCTAACCTAACCTAACCTAACCTAACCTAACCTAACCTAACCTAACCTAACCTAACCTAACCTAACCTAACCTAACCTAACCTAACCTAACCTAACCTAACCTAACCTAACCTAACCTAACCTAACCTAACCTAACCTAACCTAACCTAACCTAACCTAACCTAACCTAACCTAACCTAACCTAACCTAACCTAACCTAACCTAACCTAACCTAACCTAACCTAACCTAACCTAACCTAACCTAACCTAACCTAACCTAACCTAACCTAACCTAACCTAACCTAACCTAACCTAACCTAACCTAACCTAACCTAACCTAACCTAACCTAACCTAACCTAACCTAACCTAACCTAACCTAACCTAACCTAACCTAACCTAACCTAACCTAACCTAACCTAACCTAACCTAACCTAACCTAACCTAACCTAACCTAACCTAACCTAACCTAACCTAACCTAACCTAACCTAACCTAACCTAACCTAACCTAACCTAACCTAACCTAACCTAACCTAACCTAACCTAACCTAACCTAACCTAACCTAACCTAACCTAACCTAACCTAACCTAACCTAACCTAACCTAACCTAACCTAACCTAACCTAACCTAACCTAACCTAACCTAACCTAACCTAACCTAACCTAACCTAACCTAACCTAACCTAACCTAACCTAACCTAACCTAACCTAACCTAACCTAACCTAACCTAACCTAACCTAACCTAACCTAACCTAACCTAACCTAACCTAACCTAACCTAACCTAACCTAACCTAACCTAACCTAACCTAACCTAACCTAACCTAACCTAACCTAACCTAACCTAACCTAACCTAACCTAACCTAACCTAACCTAACCTAACCTAACCTAACCTAACCTAACCTAACCTAACCTAACCTAACCTAACCTAACCTAACCTAACCTAACCTAACCTAACCTAACCTAACCTAACCTAACCTAACCTAACCTAACCTAACCTAACCTAACCTAACCTAACCTAACCTAACCTAACCTAACCTAACCTAACCTAACCTAACCTAACCTAACCTAACCTAACCTAACCTAACCTAACCTAACCTAACCTAACCTAACCTAACCTAACCTAACCTAACCTAACCTAACCTAACCTAACCTAACCTAACCTAACCTAACCTAACCTAACCTAACCTAACCTAACCTAACCTAACCTAACCTAACCTAACCTAACCTAACCTAACCTAACCTAACCTAACCTAACCTAACCTAACCTAACCTAACCTAACCTAACCTAACCTAACCTAACCTAACCTAACCTAACCTAACCTAACCTAACCTAACCTAACCTAACCTAACCTAACCTAACCTAACCTAACCTAACCTAACCTAACCTAACCTAACCTAACCTAACCTAACCTAACCTAACCTAACCTAACCTAACCTAACCTAACCTAACCTAACCTAACCTAACCTAACCTAACCTAACCTAACCTAACCTAACCTAACCTAACCTAACCTAACCTAACCTAACCTAACCTAACCTAACCTAACCTAACCTAACCTAACCTAACCTAACCTAACCTAACCTAACCTAACCTAACCTAACCTAACCTAACCTAACCTAACCTAACCTAACCTAACCTAACCTAACCTAACCTAACCTAACCTAACCTAACCTAACCTAACCTAACCTAACCTAACCTAACCTAACCTAACCTAACCTAACCTAACCTAACCTAACCTAACCTAACCTAACCTAACCTAACCTAACCTAACCTAACCTAACCTAACCTAACCTAACCTAACCTAACCTAACCTAACCTAACCTAACCTAACCTAACCTAACCTAACCTAACCTAACCTAACCTAACCTAACCTAACCTAACCTAACCTAACCTAACCTAACCTAACCTAACCTAACCTAACCTAACCTAACCTAACCTAACCTAACCTAACCTAACCTAACCTAACCTAACCTAACCTAACCTAACCTAACCTAACCTAACCTAACCTAACCTAACCTAACCTAACCTAACCTAACCTAACCTAACCTAACCTAACCTAACCTAACCTAACCTAACCTAACCTAACCTAACCTAACCTAACCTAACCTAACCTAACCTAACCTAACCTAACCTAACCTAACCTAACCTAACCTAACCTAACCTAACCTAACCTAACCTAACCTAACCTAACCTAACCTAACCTAACCTAACCTAACCTAACCTAACCTAACCTAACCTAACCTAACCTAACCTAACCTAACCTAACCTAACCTAACCTAACCTAACCTAACCTAACCTAACCTAACCTAACCTAACCTAACCTAACCTAACCTAACCTAACCTAACCTAACCTAACCTAACCTAACCTAACCTAACCTAACCTAACCTAACCTAACCTAACCTAACCTAACCTAACCTAACCTAACCTAACCTAACCTAACCTAACCTAACCTAACCTAACCTAACCTAACCTAACCTAACCTAACCTAACCTAACCTAACCTAACCTAACCTAACCTAACCTAACCTAACCTAACCTAACCTAACCTAACCTAACCTAACCTAACCTAACCTAACCTAACCTAACCTAACCTAACCTAACCTAACCTAACCTAACCTAACCTAACCTAACCTAACCTAACCTAACCTAACCTAACCTAACCTAACCTAACCTAACCTAACCTAACCTAACCTAACCTAACCTAACCTAACCTAACCTAACCTAACCTAACCTAACCTAACCTAACCTAACCTAACCTAACCTAACCTAACCTAACCTAACCTAACCTAACCTAACCTAACCTAACCTAACCTAACCTAACCTAACCTAACCTAACCTAACCTAACCTAACCTAACCTAACCTAACCTAACCTAACCTAACCTAACCTAACCTAACCTAACCTAACCTAACCTAACCTAACCTAACCTAACCTAACCTAACCTAACCTAACCTAACCTAACCTAACCTAACCTAACCTAACCTAACCTAACCTAACCTAACCTAACCTAACCTAACCTAACCTAACCTAACCTAACCTAACCTAACCTAACCTAACCTAACCTAACCTAACCTAACCTAACCTAACCTAACCTAACCTAACCTAACCTAACCTAACCTAACCTAACCTAACCTAACCTAACCTAACCTAACCTAACCTAACCTAACCTAACCTAACCTAACCTAACCTAACCTAACCTAACCTAACCTAACCTAACCTAACCTAACCTAACCTAACCTAACCTAACCTAACCTAACCTAACCTAACCTAACCTAACCTAACCTAACCTAACCTAACCTAACCTAACCTAACCTAACCTAACCTAACCTAACCTAACCTAACCTAACCTAACCTAACCTAACCTAACCTAACCTAACCTAACCTAACCTAACCTAACCTAACCTAACCTAACCTAACCTAACCTAACCTAACCTAACCTAACCTAACCTAACCTAACCTAACCTAACCTAACCTAACCTAACCTAACCTAACCTAACCTAACCTAACCTAACCTAACCTAACCTAACCTAACCTAACCTAACCTAACCTAACCTAACCTAACCTAACCTAACCTAACCTAACCTAACCTAACCTAACCTAACCTAACCTAACCTAACCTAACCTAACCTAACCTAACCTAACCTAACCTAACCTAACCTAACCTAACCTAACCTAACCTAACCTAACCTAACCTAACCTAACCTAACCTAACCTAACCTAACCTAACCTAACCTAACCTAACCTAACCTAACCTAACCTAACCTAACCTAACCTAACCTAACCTAACCTAACCTAACCTAACCTAACCTAACCTAACCTAACCTAACCTAACCTAACCTAACCTAACCTAACCTAACCTAACCTAACCTAACCTAACCTAACCTAACCTAACCTAACCTAACCTAACCTAACCTAACCTAACCTAACCTAACCTAACCTAACCTAACCTAACCTAACCTAACCTAACCTAACCTAACCTAACCTAACCTAACCTAACCTAACCTAACCTAACCTAACCTAACCTAACCTAACCTAACCTAACCTAACCTAACCTAACCTAACCTAACCTAACCTAACCTAACCTAACCTAACCTAACCTAACCTAACCTAACCTAACCTAACCTAACCTAACCTAACCTAACCTAACCTAACCTAACCTTTTTTTTTTTTTTTTTTATTTACGTGGGGAAACCCTTCATGGGTTCCTCTCTGCGCGGGGGCAGCTGAGAGGATATGCCGGACTCCTACCGGCTAAAACCTCCACGGTGTTCCTCTGTACGCCCTTTGTCGGGACTGCGGGTACGCTAATAGAATTCGACCGTGGTCCCGACGGCGTCTGCCCTCAGCAGGGCCCATCTCTTTTAGGGATGGAGCTGGAGTTTCTCCATCCCTCCGTCTTTGAGGTGCGCGCGGGAACACCGCGCACGCCACCTCGAGGCTGGTTGATTTGACGTAAGACACCCCCGTGTCCTACGCCAAAGCCTCTGTTATGGGGGTAGGAGGGGGGCGTGGGGCACCCTTCTCCTAGCCCTGGTTTTTTGCCTGCGGATAGGGAGGTCTGAAGATTTTTCTCTCTCCCTCTCCGCAGCCTCCTTCTGCGAGATGACGTCCTCGCAGAAGGATTTAACGGCTTTCCAGGACCTCCCGCTCGCGGCCATAGCTTTAACTACTGCCGCGAGAGAGAGATCCGGCCCCACTGTAGCGGCGAGGACACGGCGCTGACTATCCCAAGCTGGGCACTCCTCCAGCGTATGCTGCGCCGTATCCTCGGCGCAAATACAATGGTGGCACTGGGTGGTTGGCTCCCTTCCGGCTATGCGGCACAGGTACTTCCCGAAACATCCATGTCCCGAGAGCACCTGCACCATCCGGAAGGTCAGTGACCCATGCCGCCTGTCCATCCAGTCTTCAAGCACTGGGCGGACAGCCTCCACAGTCCTGAGGCCAGCCGTAGGTTCGGCTAGCCTCTCCTTCCACTTAGCAGTCATGGACTGTAGAGCGTGGAACTTCCGCTCTTCTTCCTCCTTCGGCGTTGGGTGTTCCTCCCGGAGCCGGAGGTCTTTGCGCCATTGATACATTGCAGCATAGACCCCCGCCTCCAGATCCCAAGGAGGGCACCCAGCCAGTAAGCACGCCGCCTCAAAGGAGATGGTGCGGTATCCACGGATGACCCCGACGGCCATCACCCTCTGTGGTTTTTTAAGGAGGGTGATATTCTGCTTTGTCAGAGTCTCCGCCCAAACGGGTGACCCATATAAGGCCATGGACCGCACTACCCCCATGTAAAGGCGGCGGCTGCTCGCACTAGGCCCCCCGAGATTGGGCAGCAGCCGCTTTAAGGCAGCAGCCGCGCCCATTAACCGGGGAGCCAAGCGAGTGAAGTGCTCGCGGAAGTTCCAGCGGCTGTCGAGAGTAAGTCCCAGGTACCTCATAGAAGACCCAACCTCGACACGGGTTCCACCGACCAGTATGTGGGACCCCCGTGGCGGCGCCCTCCTCGGCCCGTGAAAGCACAGGGCCTCGGTTTTGTTGCACGCCAACTGGAGCCCCAACATCTGGATTCTGCCAACCACCAGTGCCACAGCATCCGTGGCAAGACGGGCAGCCTCCTCGTAGTTTTTCCCCCGGGCCGTGACCAACGTATCATCTGCATAACACGTCACGGAAGCTCCTGGGGGAAGATTACCCCGCAACACCCAGTCGTATCCGATGTTCCACAGGAGTGGGCCAAGAACTGACCCCTGTGGAACACCGCAAGTCATCTCCCGACTGAGTGGGTGTCCTTCGTGTCCCGGGTACTTTATGTATCTGTTGGAGAGGTAAGCACCAACGATCCGGCTGAGGTAGGGAGGGACCCTAAAGAATTTCAGCGCCTCCCTAATGCTGGCCCACGGCAGGGAGTTGAAGGCGTTAGCAATATCCAGCGACACTGCCAACAACACCCCACGCTGGGCCACCGCCTCTTCCGAGAGGGCCTTCACATGCATTATTGCATCTATGGTCGAACGGCCCTCCCGGAAACCAAATTGGTTTTCGGATAGGTTGGGACCCACCTCTCTCAGATGCTTGATGAGCCGACCTGCCACAATGCGCTCGAAGAGTTTGTCGGCCTCATCAAGCATTACCAACGGTCGATACGACGAAGGACACTCAGCGGGGCGTCCCTCCTTCTTTAAGAGGATCAGGCTGCCCGTCTTCCACTCTTTAGGGACCAGCCCCGACTCCAGACAGGCGTCAAGTAGCCTGCGGAACCGGTCCCCTAGCTCTTCCAGAGCTAGAACCCAGGCGCGGCCCGGTATACCGTCCGGCCCCGGGGCCTTATTTTTTCCCCGAAGCCTAAATATGGCCGCACCCAGCTCATCTTCCGACACTTTCGGCACCTCCCATTCCTCCGATCCTGAGGCGTAATCGGAGGGTGCCATTGTCGGAGGAGAGTGCGCCACTCTGGCTGGAAACAGAGTGGCCACAATTTCTTCCCGTAGCTGGGGCTGGAGAGTCTCAGTCAATGGGGGCACCCAGGGCCGTATTTTTTCCCTTACGATCTTATAAGGGCGCCCCCACGGATCGTGACTCAGCGTTTCGAGAAGCTCCCTCTTCGCTTCTTCCTTGGCCCGGCTTATGGACAGCTGTAGGGCCAGACGTCGCTCTCGATAGACCTCATACAGCTGTCGCTCCACCGCGTCATGATTATCGTTACGACGGCGCAACCTGCGGTGCCTGGTGTACTGGCGTCTCGCCACTGTGCAGTCTGAGCGAAGCTCTGCAATTTCTTGGGACCACCAGTACACTCGGCGTTTCGGAGGATAGGGTTTGGCCCGAGTCATGCTTGCGTCGCAAATTTGCGACAGAGCATCCCGGAACCACTCCGCCTCCCCCTCAACCTCTACAGGTTCAGGTGGAGCCAGCCAGGCCTGGACTATGGCAGCTTCAGCCAGAACAGCCTTGTTCAGACTCCCCAGCACCCACCTAGGTGCCGATCTTCCAGGGCGGCGACGGTCCGGGTGTTCTGGCGAGGAGGAAATGTCGAACCGGATATATAAATGATCCGACAATGTTTCCACTCCCTTCAGAACATTCCAGCCCCGAACGATGTTTGCTACAGCAGGGGATGCGAACGATACGTCCACAATAGAGCCCCCCTGCTTTCGCACACATGTGTTTACCGACCCCTGATTTAACACCAAGAGGCCGGTCGCCGCCGCCCACTCTTCTAAAACCTCGCCGCGGGCATCAGTCTTAGGGGAACCCCAAGCCGTTGACTTGGCGTTGAGGTCCCCAAGGACCAGTACACGGTGAGTATTGATTTGTCCTATTAGGGCCTCCAACTCGCCCAAAAACGCCTCAAAATCGGCCAGATGTTTATTGGGTGAGAAGTAGACCCCAATAAGGACGTAGTCTCTCCACCATACTGCCACATAGCCCCTGCCCTTCCTGATTGTGGTGAGGGGCGGCACTGCAAGTGTTCTGGAGCTCGTAATGACCACCAACCCATCTTTGTCCCCCACCCAGTTGTCCATTGGGGGAACGAAGTAGGGCTCCGCCACCACCGCCACTTCTATCGACCACTCCGCTATGCTCTGAACAAGGAGGTCCTGAGCTGCGCGGCAGTGGTTGATATTGGCCTGAAGAAGGCGGCTAGCCATATTTAGTTAGATTTTGTGACCATTACCTCCTCATCCGCCCCTTCATTAGGGGGACAGCTGATGGCTGTCGGGGCAGATACAGCAGCAGGGGAGACTAATGTCGTCCTTGTGCCTTTCTTGTTCTTACTCTTAGGAGGGGAGCACGCTTTACTCCCCAACCGGTGCTCGGCCGGTCTGTTCGCCGCTGCGCAAACCGAACACCTCGGCGTTTCTCTGCAGGCGTTGGCTTTGTGGCCGGGTTTACCGCAGCGATAACATTCTTCGCTGCGGTCAGCCTCTGCGGTGCATTGGGCCCTGACATGTCCACTTAGTAGACATCGGTGGCACCGCAGTTTTCTTGGCTGCAGCACTTCTGCTTTAGCTGAAACCCAGCCAATCAACAACCGGCCGAGGCTACCGATCTTCTTTACGGCAGCCACGGGAGCACGGACCCACACGGAGCTGACTCCCCGAGGGCTTGGTCTGATAACCCCCACTTTGACCCCTTCGGGTGAGCAGCCTCCGTCTCGCGAGACGGCGACAGCGACGTCCTCTGGCGTCACTGAGTCGTCAAGACCTGTGATGCGCAGTTCGGCACACTTCACAGGTCTTGAGACTGTGACGACCTCCTCTCCTAAGGTTTCCCTTATCTTTTGAGCCAGTGAGTCCGCCTTGTCGCCGCTTAAGGCACCTGGCACCTCTAAGATGCGGGCACCTGTGGCCGCCGTACGGAACTTCAGTCCGACTATATTTAGGCTGGAGAGGTCCACCCCAGCTCTCGCCTTAGCCAGGACATTCGCAAAAGTCATCCCCCGTTTCTCGGCCTCCGGTTTCAACGTGATTACCACGGCCGAGGAGCGGGGGGGGCGCAACTTTACTGGTGCAGGTGGGTGCTCTATTATTTTCGCCGCTTTTCCTGCTTGGCCACGTGCTTTGCCCTTTTTGGTTTGACCCTGGGCAGATGTCGAAGGCTGTGCACTCTTTTTATTCTTTCCACCCCTTGTCACAGTGACCCATTCACTCTCGTTGGGCCCTTGTGCCGATGCCGAAGGCAGCCGGTCACCTTTTTTGGGGACTGAAGGAGGTTTTCTTGACTCCTTCTTTTTCTTTACCCCCACTCCTTCTTTACAAGCTGCAGTCTGTGCGGCTTGTCCTTTGTTTGGCGACTTAGAGGCAGCGACCTCCGCGTAGGTACAGTTGGCATCTGCGGCACTTGGCACTCTGTTTTCAAGCTCTTCCAGTCGAGCATTTAGCATACCCCCTACTTGGGCTAAAATTGCCTGCGTCAGCTCCTCAGTTGGGACGCTTTGCGAGGGGGCAGCAGACAAGCCACTTTTTGGCATCGAACTTTTCTTCACTCTTGCTACCTCTTCGCGGAGCTGAGCCATTTCCGTATGGAGCTCTCCGATCTCTTTTTGCAAACGGTCATTTAATGCCTGCAGTTTCACGGTTTCTTCTGAGGAGGATCTAGCGTGGAGTGCTTCGACGGCAGCTTTGATGGACATGGCCGCCTCTTTCAGGGCCTTTTTAAAAGTGCCCTTTAGGTTCTTCGATTTTAAAGACACATCCAGGACGGTACCAACATCCTGTACCACTTGCTCCTTCAGTGCTACGGCCGTACGATTGTCTTCCTCCCCTTTAGATGTCGCATGCAGTGCTAAGTTACTAACGGTTGTTGTTTGCGTCTGCACTGCAACTTCTTTACCGGTCTCTTTTTGTAGAAGAAACTCCTCTCTTCTGTCCCTTTCCTTTGCTGGAGCGACAGCTTGCGAAGCAGATTCTTCGTCACTCGACAGCTCATTTGCAGGAGGGCTCTGCATTTGATCCCTCCTATTCCTCCATAGGCGGTTCCGCCCGTTACCCGCCATGAGTGTTTTTACACTACCATCCGATTCGGATGCCTCCACCTCGTCTGTTTTTTTTTGGTTTTGTTTTTTTGTTTTTTTATATAAATTGTCCTCCATTTTTAGACCCACGAGTGTGGGGGAAAGATGGTCCACCCGGGCAGTGCCCCCTGTGCCCGGGTAAGCCTAAGCGTCACCCGCTACGATGTCGGCCGGTATCATAGCGGGAGCCGCACTAATGACTGGCCCCCCGCCAGCCATGCATCCCCTCGCGGTGCGCTGCCGCTTGAGATTAGGGTGATTTTTTATAGAGGTTTTCTTCCTCGCAGCCCGGCCAATTAAGGCAAGACCCTCGGTCCCACCCGAGATCGCGAGACATGACCACGGCACCTCTCCTGGGTGAGATTACGATATCGACGGTAGCTACGCACATATCGTACTATAGCCTGCCCGGCGGCAGGGTAAATGCACACTGAGCCCGTCCCAGCTCCTCCAGTGTAGGAGGAACGCCTCGTGCAGGGTATTCCCGTACACCTTCCCCGTCTGACCAGCTACGGGTCACGACGGGGGTGAGCTGCTCTTAGTCTGGACCCTCCCCACCAAGCCCACCCGGCATGGGTGTTCCTACCGGTATGGCCTTGGAGATCAACAGGACACGCAAGCCCCCCCACCACGACAAGGTGGCAGCCCTTCGGAGGGGAACCTAACCTAACCTAACCTAACCTAACCTAACCTAACCTAACCTAACCTAACCTAACCTAACCTAACCTAACCTAACCTAACCTAACCTAACCTAACCTAACCTAACCTAACCTAACCTAACCTAACCTAACCTAACCTAACCTAACCTAACCTAACCTAACCTAACCTAACCTAACCTAACCTAACCTAACCTAACCTAACCTAACCTAACCTAACCTAACCTAACCTAACCTAACCTAACCTAACCTAACCTAACCTAACCTAACCTAACCTAACCTAACCTAACCTAACCTAACCTAACCTAACCTAACCTAACCTAACCTAACCTAACCTAACCTAACCTAACCTAACCTAACCTAACCTAACCTAACCTAACCTAACCTAACCTAACCTAACCTAACCTAACCTAACCTAACCTAACCTAACCTAACCTAACCTAACCTAACCTAACCTAACCTAACCTAACCTAACCTAACCTAACCTAACCTAACCTAACCTAACCTAACCTAACCTAACCTAACCTAACCTAACCTAACCTAACCTAACCTAACCTAACCTAACCTAACCTAACCTAACCTAACCTAACCTAACCTAACCTAACCTAACCTAACCTAACCTAACCTAACCTAACCTAACCTAACCTAACCTAACCTAACCTAACCTAACCTAACCTAACCTAACCTAACCTAACCTAACCTAACCTAACCTAACCTAACCTAACCTAACCTAACCTAACCTAACCTAACCTAACCTAACCTAACCTAACCTAACCTAACCTAACCTAACCTAACCTAACCTAACCTAACCTAACCTAACCTAACCTAACCTAACCTAACCTAACCTAACCTAACCTAACCTAACCTAACCTAACCTAACCTAACCTAACCTAACCTAACCTAACCTAACCTAACCTAACCTAACCTAACCTAACCTAACCTAACCTAAC
>CATIWX010000106.1:0-27434 GCA_949699795.1 Spicauda simplicius
GAGAAATATTCGTGCTACTTTGGACAGTATGAAGTTTAGTTTTCTAAGTTAAATTACGGTCGCGACGGGTGCCTAGTGATATGTAAATATTATGGGCCTGCCATATCACTCAAAGTATCGATAACGATGGTGAAAAAAGGGCTAAGCATAATCCTACAGCACAGTTGGACTGGAGCATTGGACCTCAAACGGCTGATGGAAGAATGGAAATAGAAAATTAGAATGCAGTCCACTTTATGATCAATTGCCACTGTCGCCCATGTTCATCTGTTTTTAAAACCAGATAGACTTCACTTATCAGTTAGTGTGAGTGATCTACATATTTTTTACGCAGAGGAGAATTAGATGAATGTCTAATTGATTAGACATTCACTACTAAACTATTATTCACGACTAAACTATCTTCTTATATATAAAATTCTCGTGTCACAATGTTAGTCTCCATACTCCTCCGAAACGGCTTGACCGATTCCTCTGAAATTTGGTAAGCATATTGGGTAGGTCTGAGAATCGGCTAACATCTATTTTTGACACCCCTAAATAATAAGGGTGGTCCACCCCTCAATTTTTTTTTATTTTTTTATATGGCAAAACAACGTTTGTCGGGACAGCTAGTTTTATTATAAAACAAATCTGTTCCCGCTGTCTGTCCGTATGAATGCTTAGATTTTTAAAACTACGCTACGGATTGTAATGCAGGTTTTTTAATAGATAGGATTCAAGAGGAAGATTTTTATGTATAATATTGTAGAGAAACACAGATAGTTCTAGATTTTTTACTTTTAGGCGGAGCGAAGTTCGCCGGGTCAACTAATGCTAAATATAACCTTAGTTATTTTATTCATAAAAAGAAGCTTCAAAAATGCGAACACAATGATATATCTTTTAAAGTAATCAATTTTTTTTTTTTTATTTGACTGAAGTAGCAAACGAGCATGCAGTCCACCTGATGGTAAGTGGTCGCTGCCGCCCATGGACAACTGTAATTAACTACGTACAGAACATGGGTTCCATCTGAAGTCAATCACAGTTGCGTTGCTACTCCCGAGGACTATGATGGTCGCCTCATATGAAAGTGTGCCGGCAACCACACCCTTCTATCGAAACGCAAGAAATGCTTCACGCTAGAAATAGGTGTGGCGGTGGTACTTCCCCGGTCGAACTACATTGGTTCTACCACCTTGTTAATTTGTGTTAGATATCTTATATTCTCGTTAATATGTAACGATAATACCACCGCTAGCCACAAAAGGCCTACCATCTTAATTGGATTTGAAGACGGCCGCTGTTAATTAAAATCTGCATATTAATTTATTTTTATACAACTGCCTTACTAACCTGCTTAAGCCTCTTTCACAATGTTACCTCACAAATGAATTAGTTAATAGATTCTTTGACAGTTACAATTCCGTATAATTAATGTGGTTTGGTTTTTTTCTAAATCGGCCAGTTTGCACTTGGCTAGCGCGGTAAACTTTTGCATGCAGTCCACCTGGTGGTAAGTCACTGCCGCCCTGCGACACCTGTAAGCAACTTCAAATAGAACATGGGTTCTATCTGAAGCCAATCACAGACGCGTTACTACTCTCGAGGACTGGGATGGTCGCCTCATTTATGTGTGCCGGCAACCACACCCTTCCATCGAAACGAAAAAAAATGCTTCACGTTAGAAATATGTGTGGCGGTGGTACTTTCCCGGTCGAACTACACTGGTTCTACCACCAGGTAGACTCCTAAAACTCTCTTATTTTGAGAGGAAATCCGTGTCCAGCAATGGGAGAACTATTAGTTGACGATATTATTTTTAAAGAATTTTATTTTTTATCACGTTTATTTCATACGTTAAAATGTATGCATTGAAATGACAAGTAACATTGTTAAATTATTATTAAAACTAGTCGCCCGTCGCAACGGTCGAAATTGGACCGTAATTTAAATTAAAAAAACTAAACTTCATATTGTCCAAAGCAGAATGAATATTACATAAATTGAAATAAATTGTAATAATTTTCAATTTATTTTGAACGCACGCGTTAAAGGTAAAAAGAGTTATAAATACCTAAGCTGCATTTAAAAGCAATAGCGGGTATTTTGACAAAGACATTTGACATTTTTGGCGTTATGTGTTTTCATAGTAAGACATTTAATGTTCTATTTCGTTTATTATGTATGTATTTGTGTCAAATGCAAGATAGTGTGTGTGATGTGTTTTTAGTTAATTTTATGTATGTTTTAAGCATTGTTTGAAAAAAAAAATTTGCACTGCGTAATCTTTGTCTACATCAACTATAACCGTGCGTAATTTCATACTCCTCCGTCTGCGGCAAGTATCTTAAAAACTAATCACAAGTTTTTGCTTCACGAATTAATATATAGAGATGACATTCGCTAAGTCACTAATACATATACACGTAAAACTACCCTCCTTCTGACGTAATCGGGTATAAATAGGCTATATCGACACCGGAAAGCAATATGAAATCTCGTAAAATGTAACTTTACACCAGAGTCAAAAAACTATTTAAAATATTCATATGTTTTAAATGAAACGATCTTTTAGTATGTTTTATTGCAAATGTTGACTTTTAAACTAGTTTTTAGTTTAAAAATCATTTTATCTATGAAAAGATTCTAATATGAGTGTAATTAATTATGTATATATTATGTATATATGTATATATATTTTATTATGATTACAAATTTATATAGGTACTTACGAATAAGTAAGCTTTCCTGTATTGATATATTATGTTGAGATTTTCAATATAAATATATTTCGGCACACTTTCATATGATGCGACCATCTTAGTCCTCGGGAGTAGGTAACAACGCATCTGTGATTGACTACAGATGGAACCCATGTTCTGTATGAAGTTGATTACAGATGTCGCAGGGCGGCAGTGACCACTTACCACCAGGTGTTCTGCATGCTCATTTGTTATTTTAAGCTTTAGAAAAAAAAAATACCATAGCTCAAGTTATTTTTTTTTTTTTTGCTTTCCGATTTCAATTACCTTATTTTGTTGTCGACGGGGAAACTTGCAAAGGTACTCTACGCCGTGGGAGCGACGCAGGGTTATGTGGGATTTTTACCGCACTAAAATTCCCCCTTTGGCCGTCCTTAGCGCTGCGTGGAGGACCCTGGATCTCCAACGGAACCCAACCGGAATTCTCTGAGCGCGTTGCCCCATCGGGCTCCTCCCAGATGGGCGGCTGAGTCCACCGCTCCGTCAAGTCTTTACGACGGTATGCGACCACACATACCGCCGTCCTTTCCGGGATTGCCTGGCTGGACGGTTCAAGCTCCCACTCTAGCCGATCCCAGAACTACAGGGACAATAGTGACGTACCTAATGAATGTAATTATTTGAACATTCGCAAATGCGAATACGAATAGGTACTTTACCGACATTGCCGAATGCGTTTTTAAATTATGTTTTTTTTATGATTTAATGCTAGTATGGGCGCCGTCTGGAATATTTTTAGTTTTTGGTGTATGGTCCCGGAAGATTTAGATTTCTGGCGACCTTTTTTTATGATAGATTTGTCGACCGTTTTACGTCGATGTATGTATGGGTGCTTGTGTGTGTGCATTTGCATCGAATGCGAATGCAAATGCACATACCTGCACACACACACTCACACAATTCAATTTAGTCTAGCTATTACCATAAAATACAGGACGTCTGCACACATTACATTGTATTGAGCATATCAATATATAGCGACCAAAAACAGAGAAGACGCTGATACCCGAGACACAGTTTCCAACTAATTCGGGGATCAGAGGCTTCATATAATTTAAATGTAAAAATATGTCAATAAATATGTTTTGTTTGTCCTCCAATTCGCACTTGGCCAGCGCGGTGGACTATGGCCTATAACTCTCATTCTGAGAGAAGACTCGTGACCAGCAGTGGGACAATAATGGATTGACAATTAATATGTTTTATTAATATTATTAAATGAGATTATCGAAAAACATCTAATCGCCTTTTTACACTCATAGCCCCACACTTGGGTTTTCTCCTGTGTCGTGGGGAACATGGACACACACAAGACGAATACACAAACACCCAGACCCAGAACAGGAATCTAAACTCATCATTCTGATACCTGTCTGGCCGGTAATCGAACCCGGTACCATTGAAATGAAATGAAATGTCTTTATTTTGTATAGGCATGCGGGGGCACTTACAAATTGTCAGTTATATTTTTTTTCTTACACTACCACCGGATCGGAATACGACCTCAACTGAGAAGATCCGGCAAGAAACTCAGCGGGTTTGTCTTTTTTCCATATTTATATTCATTTTTTTAATATTATTACAATCATGTTTTTTTACATGGTAATGAAAGTTAGCTCCAGTATCTTGCATTGCGCGTCAGACCGGTATAGGAACCGCTCCGCCACGCGTCGTCGTGGCGGAGCGGTACATATTCGTTACATCACTAGCCGGTAGCTTGATTTCATGTGAACTAACAAACAAACAGTAGGTTGAGAAAGTCAATAGCAATAAGTGTTACCAATACATTTCATGCTCAACAGGAAATGCCAAGTGTTTTAGTTCGAGAAAATTGGACTTGCTTGGCTCAACTTAATAACGATGACACGCATAATCCTGAAGGGTTCCACAGTAATTTTAATCTGTAGTCGGGGAGTAGAATACGGCTAACTAGAGGCGACTAAAAGGGCGCTTGTGGGATTACGTGCGACTAGAGTGGGAGCTCGAACCGCCCAGCCATTAACCCCGGGAAGGACGGCAGTATGTGTGGTCACTTTGTTCGCATGCTGGCGGAAACATCAGGAGAGACGGTGAGCGCAAATGCACACCGGGGAAGAGCCCGAAAGGGGCATCGCGTTCGTTGGACTTCGTTTGTGCTCCGTTGGAGATCCCGGAGTCCTCCGGTGGTGGACGGCCACGGGTTTTAGTGAGGTTAAAATCCCACATAACCCGACGTTTCTCCCACAGCGTGAGGTACCTTTTGAAGGTTTTCCCCTCGATAAAAGTCTCAACTTAAAATTAATTACGCAAAGGACATGGCCAACATTTTTATCGCTCTGTCTAGCTTTTCAAATTCCATTGTACTCGTAGGAATTACAGATTATTTGGATTGAGGGCAGCGCTACTAAACCCTTTTATTATGGGGGTCACAAACATGTTTTAGCGGAGTGATCTCGGGCCGCAAGAAGTGGCGTAGCGTGGGTTTATGCCTCTTCGTGCAGAACAAGAAAGTAAAAAGGTTGCGAACACCACTTACTCCAAATTGTCGGCCAAAAAAAAGGTCACCAAATCGAAATATTCCGCCCTTTCAACACTTTTCACTTAAAACTTTGTCAAGGGATGGCTTGTTGCTATGCGCTATCCTTATTAAATTGTTCTCGGCCAATCAAAGGCGCCCGGCAGGGCACATGCGGCCCGCGGGCCGCAGGTCGAGTATAGCTGATTTATGGTACTTGGGGACAGCTACATATCTGCCAAGAGACGCGCCCATGAGGAGTGTTGCGCTAGGAGGGACGTGCACGTTTCATTGGAAATGTCCCCTACAAGCGCTGAGGAAGGCCACCGAGGACGTTTTAGTGGTGGAGTCTCTCCCAATTCTCCAAGGCTCAAACTGTTTGTGCTTTAGTATGTGACTAAGAAATTGATGTACATACATAAAAAAACATACATTCGTTCCAAAAAGATCACCCCCTCTAACGTCCGTTAAAAATGCCGCAAGAGGACCGTGGAAACAAACACAAGTCAGCAAATGATGTATATTTTTCCATTACGAGAAGAATAGATAAACAGGTATAAGTACACGAGATTATAACAATTCAATTCATTAATTTCTTGTATATTTGTCAGATGGGACGCAGATAAAGATTTTGCAATATATCTGGTTATTAGTTGTCAATGAGTATCCGGGTTATTTATGAAGTAATGATTACTCATTACGCTACCATTACTGGGAATGTATTTTGAATAAGCAGGATGTGACGGTTCACCACACGCCAGACTCCAGAGTAATAATCTATACTAATATTATAAATGTGAAAGTGTGTTTGTTTGTTTCTCTTTCACGTCGCCACATAGCTATTATATTATATGGTTTATATGCTGGGAGATAGTTTGGGCGGAGAGTGACGTAGGCTACTTTTTACCGCGCTCTCTCATTCCCAGGAGAATAGACGTTTTGTTAGTCGATACATATGTAGTAGTTGCAGACGTTGTTAATAGATGGCGTTAGTAAAATTCACTTTCAAGTTCTGAATGACGCCATCAAATGCTAATGTTAATTCTCTTTGATCGTGCGGGTGAAGCCGGGGATTAGAGCTAGTCTAATATAACGCAAAACAGACTTAACTACTGACATATGAGCACACAACCCACAGTACTGTGATTTGTTGTCAAGCCATTATTGTCCCTCACACACACACACGAAATACACACTTACACACACACACTTTCTCACACACAAACACAATAAAATAGGAGATAAATATTGTTAAATTGATTAAGTTATATATTTTGTTAATTAGATTAGTATGTCCTAAGTTAAATTTAGCTAATAACTACAGGAAATCGGTGCTTAAAAGGTAGCTCCTGACACTCTTATGATAGTAACTTAAGATTATAAAGAAAATAAATATTATTACTATTATTACCATCAGGTGGACTACATGCATATTTGCTACTACATACATACTACCACCAATTAAAATAGTTTTATAAACAGAAAATAGTATCAATAAAAGAAGGTGGTAGAACCAGTGTAGGTCGACCGGGGAAGTACCACCGCCACACCTATTTCTAGCGTGAAGCATTTCTTGCGTTTCCATAGAAGAGTGTGGTTGCCGGCACACTTTCATATGAGGCGACCATCATAGTCCTCGGGAGTAGCATCTGTGTTTGACTTCAGATAGAACCCATGTTCTGTATGAAGTTTATTACAGATGTCCATGAGCGGCAGTGGCCACTTACCATCAGGTGGAATGCATGCTCGTTTGCTACTTCAGTCAAATAAAAAAAAAGAAATAGTAGAATCGTTTGCAAATGACTCCGGAAGCATCACTACCACATCTACTTCGACTAAATCAAGCATCATCTCATGAAATTGTAAATATCTTATGCAATAGATGACAGATTACTAATTTATCAACTACTAGAAAATTCAGAACATCTGCCAAACTAGTAGGTAGCTAGTTTAGAACAGGATACAATACAAGGTCGAGAATTCGACTCTATCAGCTTTTCCAATCTAATTTTAGGTCAAAAGATCAAAACCATTCACATGTCAATTCTGATGAATAATATAATGCGGGGTATCTCAAAGTGTACCTTGGGGTACGCTGGTTAATCCTAGGGGGTCATAAAAGAAGCCTGCTATGAAATTCGGTTGGTGATACTGGAAGGACCAATTTAGAACGCCTGGCATATCTGTATTAGATATTAATAGACATGTGCTTTAATTGTTAATTGAAACACGAGGAAGTACCATAAGTTGTTTTTTTTTTAAGGCAAAAAATTCAATACATCGGCAAGGACTCGTTCGATGTGTGAGTCCTAAGATGTCCCAAAATGTATACAACAATACAAAACAAAACATAAAAAAAATAAAAAAAAATGGTCCTATATTGTCGCGGGGCGTGCGTGCCGTGCGCCCCACGTGCGTTGTCGTGAGTGCGCAGGCGCGTCCGTCGGCTAAAGCGCGTCCTCACCGACGGCTCTTACCGCGACGGAGGGGGGCGGGCGTGATGTAGATACGGACGGACTTTCGCTCGTCCGGCGCCGGAAGCCCGCTCGTGTGTGTACTTCGCGTCGGGGAGTTGCGTCGTTCTCTTGCCGCGTCGATGTAGAGGGTGCGGGGGGTAGGTGCGGGGGGAGGAGACGTTTTTAAAAGAAACAAGAATGACGTTATCTGTTTAAGCCGTAGTGGACCAGCCAAAGCCTAGCCCTAATCCCCCTTGCCTAGCCCTAATATCCTTCGCTCTTCTGTCGCGGAGAATCTTCTTTCTTCCTGCTGCAGAAGGTCCTTCCGTCCTGCAGAGTTTCCAGTCTTCAATCTTCAGTCTTGAGTCTTCAGAGTCTTCTTTCTTCTTCGGAGTCTTCTTTCTTCTTTTTCTTCTTGGTATTGCTTCTCTCTGGAGGCCATGCTCGCCGCTAAATCCCCGTTGGGTCCGCTGCCCTTCGGCTTTACCTTAAAGAGAGCCGCATGGCTCTAAGCCCATATTGCCTAACATTTGAACCTTATTTTTACTTTGGCTGACCCATGTCCGGCTAAATCTTTATTTCTTCCCAAAACTTTACACATACGTGTCATATATCGTTACATTCGTCTTCAAAAGATCTACAAAACCATACAATCCTTAATCTTATATCTAAAAAGACAAAAAAGTTATTCATAAAAAACATCGTAAAAACATAGCAATTTTGTCCTATCTTACACTTATTTTCCTTAATAAATCCTAAGTTCTAAACCTTATCCTTATCTATTGTACATAAAAATGTAGAGAAATGCTTAACCTATCGATCTACACTAATTATAACAATATATCTTAACTAAATCTATCAAAAATTACATCGAACATATGATTTGCATAAAACTTTCGTAAACTTCCATAAACTTATTCGCTATCTCGTTTTTACATCTTGCATCTCTTTCATATCGTGTTATAATCTTAGCTTAAGTCTGTTGTGATCCTATCATAGTAAACATCGAAATCTTTTAACTAAATACAATACTTCGTAATCATAATTCGATACATAAGGGAACTTAATCTAGTTAATTAGACGAGTCGCCGACATCCTCCCCCTCGTGCACCAACTCCTGACCCGGCGACTCCGTGCTGCTGGCCCGATGCGATGACCGCCTCCCCGCAGTCTGGCTCGCTGTCCGCCGACCCGCTGCTCGGCTCGACGGCTGCTCGCTCCTCGTCGCGTTGCGCCGGAACCAGTAGCACCACCTTGGAGCTGGGACGTTTCAGGACGCCCCCTGCCGTGCGCACCTCCAGTACTCTGGTGCGCCCGTCGGGTCCAGGATAGGTTCGGACCACCTCACCCCTTAGCCAGACTCCTCGCGGCAGCGTGGCGTCTACTATGAGGACCGTATCCCCACACTGCAGGTCTCTCTTGGCAGCTCTCGCGTCGACTCTTCTCGGGATCAGAGTTGGAAGGTACTCTTTCACCCATCTGCTCCAGAAGTGGTCGGCTAGTCGCTGCGCCGTCTTCCATGTCCGCTGGCCGGTGAGATCTTCGTCGGTGAATATTCCCAATCTTGTGCCGCAGGATCTCCCAATGAGGGAATGATTGGGAGTAAGGGCCCCTTCTTCCATGTCTTCGTCGGCTTCGATGAGAGGTCTTGAGTTCACCAGGTGCCCCGCTTCCAGTAGGTGAGCGTGCAGGACTTCTTCCTTGGGATGCCTTCTCTGGAGGGTTGCCGCCAGGGTCCTTGTTAGGGACCAGACGAGGCGATCCCACGTGCCCTCCTTGCTGGGAGCCCCAGGTGGTATGAGTTTCCACCTGATGCCCATCTTCTCTGCCGCGGTGACGACGTCTTCTTTGTTGAGGTTGGTGACGGCTTCTTGGCTTGAACGGTTCTCCCCCTCGTGAGGTTTCCAGCGGGAACCTCCCCAGCTGCTGGAACTCTTGCGTGCCACGGCGCTCCCTGCACCATTGACATTGATGAACCGTCGACTTGACCGCAGACCGTAGTCCCAGGATCCAGTAGCGTCGCCTCAACTCGTTGATCACCGTTGCGTGGTTACCATGACCCAACTTCTCATGGTAGTATGTGATGAGCAGCCCGGTGATGTGATGCTGGCTATCCAGCACCACACGTCCCTTCTCTTGCCGAGTGCGTACTTCTGCGTCGATTCTTCCCCGGAGTCGTAGTAGTCCATCTTCCATGACGACGTCCAGTTCCTTAAGCCGGCTTTCTTTCTTCAACGGCCTTACTTCTCTGACGCAGCGTACTTCTTCTTGGAAGCTCTCTTCTTGACTTCTTCTTAATACAATCTTCTCGGCTTCCATAATCTTGTCGATTTCGAGGGGAGTGTATCTTCTCTCTTGGGTCTTCTTCATCTGCAGAAACCTTGCGGTTGCCCCCACCAGTTGCGTCCATCTTGCGAACTTGGCTGGGTCTGGATCCGGACGCTGATCGACGGGCTGAGCCCCCACAGTCGACCCCCCTTTCTCCATTCCCTTGGGCTTCTTCTTGACGGTGCGCGGTTTCTGCCCATCTTCCTTGTTCCTTCTGCTGTTGAGAAGATTCCCCTTCCATGTGATGTCCTCGCCGAATTCTTCTTTAGAAGACAAGTGCGCGCTGGTTTCGAAGTTCACGGGTCTCGACGTTGCTCCGCTGGACCCGTGTAGCACCCACCCCAGATAGGTCAACGATGCTACGGGTTGACTTCGCTTCCCCTTGCGCGTGGCTCTGGACACGATGAGCTCCCAGTTGTCTTGCCCAATCAGTAGCTTGGGTGCTTCCTCTTCGTAGCATAACTGGTCAGCCATCGGCTTGAGATGAGCACACTGCTCAATCATCTTCTTATCCACTCTCTGAGGCGTCAGGTTGATATTGTCGATCGTGCGTGCCCCAGAGATGGTCCTCTTCTTCTCCTGATGCAGTCCCTTGACCTTCATCTTGAGCTTCATCGAGTCTTCCTTGGTGATGGTCCTTCCTCCAACGGTTTCCAGGGTGAGCGCCTCCATGGGTCCATTGAGTCCGATTCGCCGCGCAACCGCCGCGTCGAGCAGCGTGACCGTCGAACCCTCGTCCAGCAGCGCCAGCACCTTGGCAGCCCCCCTTGGCCCGTACAACTCGACTGGAACCATCTTCAGATACGCCCTTCCTGTCCTTGCCGCATTCACCGGGAGCATGACGTTGTTCGCGATTTCCCTCATCTCTTCGGGCTTCGGGCTAGGCCCCCGTTCTTCATGAAGCACGAAGTGATGCCACTGGTTGCATATCTTGCACGGAGGACGCCGACATGTCTCCTTCTGGTGTCGCCCTCGCAGACACCTGAAACACATCCGTGACTTCTCAGCGACGTCCCACCTCTCCCTTACCGGCAGCCGTAGGAACTTGCGACACTCGTAGAGGTGATGCTCGTCCCGGCAGTGTGGACAGGAGGTCTTCCTTTCTTCCTCGACTCGATCGGACGTGGTGTGTTCAGATTGACGCCAGGGAGGCTGCCTTGGATGCACAGTCTCCTGCGTCGCGTAGGGTCCACACCGGTCCGCTTCCCTGTTGAGAAACTTCATCATTAGCACCAGGTCTGGATCTTCATCTTCCTTGTCGGCGGCATAGTCGTACCACCGATAGCGCAGCACCGCCGGCATCTTGTCCACGATGGTCTTCACCATCTCCGGCGAGTGTAGGTACTGCGGTCTTCGAAGCCCCCGAATTGTCGCGACAGTGTTGTTCACCCGGCTGGCAAACACGCAGACGTCGCGCGCACCTTCCGTGATGCGTGGCAGGTTCTTCACCTTCTCCAACTCCATCAGGATCAGGGCTTCTGGTCTTCCGAACCTCCGACGAAGAGCTTCCAATACTTCTTCCGGTGGGCACTCCGAATACAGGAGACTCTTCATAGCCTCCCGTGCCGCACCCTTGATGGACCGCCGCAGCCGCGCCATGTTGAGGGCATCTGTAAACATAGGAGCAGTATCTTCATATACCGTCCTGAAGGCGATCCACTCTTCGCTCCTCCCGTCGAAGTCCGGCAACTCGTGCACGTAGCTCGGCGCACTCCTTGGCGCCGCGCTGATTGCCTTGATGATGGCCTCCGCTAAATCCTTGGTCCCGTTTGTTGAAGGTTCCTCTTGGTCCTCTGGCTTGACGGCGGCAATTGGAGGTTGGATGGCGCGCCCCTCCTTGGACGTGCCCTGCTGGTGCCCCTCCTTGGGCACCTCCCTCCGACGTACCTCTTCGGACATCCGTCCGACCGTCGACTGCACCCATGTCTGCACGTTGGCGTCCCAAGCAGGATTCCCTTCTTCATCTTCGGACTCTTCATCTTCCACCTGGGCCAACTCCCATTGGGCCCGGGCGAGTTCCGCTGCTGCCTTCGCTTCGTCTAGTTGTCGGCGCGCCAATTCCAGCTTGGCTTCCCGTTCCCGACGTCCCGTAGACACGACGGAGCGAGTCTTCTTCTTTGCTGCAGGTGCTGCCGTTGCAGCAGCTGGAGCAGCAGGAGCAGCAACTTCCGTCTCTGAAGTGACTCTTGACTCGTACGTAGTTAACGTTCCCTCTGTAGTTGTGCCCGAGGTTCCCGACGTTCCCGAAGAGTCAGTTGTCCCTTGTGCTTCTTCTTCAGCACGGGGCGCAGTCGACTGGTTCGGCGGCGAGGTACCCCTCTGGCTCCTGGTGACAGGCATGACGACGTCAGTAACCCGATGTCTCGACGAAATACACGAAGATCCGGCTCGAAGGACCAGCAGATGTCGCGGGGCGTGCGTGCCGTGCGCCCCACGTGCGTTGTCGTGAGTGCGCAGGCGCGTCCGTCGGCTAAAGCGCGTCCTCACCGACGGCTCTTACCGCGACGGAGGGGGGCGGGCGTGATGTAGATACGGACGGACTTTCGCTCGTCCGGCGCCGGAAGCCCGCTCGTGTGTGTACTTCGCGTCGGGGAGTTGCGTCGTTCTCTTGCCGCGTCGATGTAGAGGGTGCGGGGGGTAGGTGCGGGGGGAGGAGACGTTTTTAAAAGAAACAAGAATGACGTTATCTGTTTAAGCCGTAGTGGACCAGCCAAAGCCTAGCCCTAATCCCCCTTGCCTAGCCCTAATATCCTTCGCTCTTCTGTCGCGGAGAATCTTCTTTCTTCCTGCTGCAGAAGGTCCTTCCGTCCTGCAGAGTTTCCAGTCTTCAATCTTCAGTCTTGAGTCTTCAGAGTCTTCTTTCTTCTTCGGAGTCTTCTTTCTTCTTTTTCTTCTTGGTATTGCTTCTCTCTGGAGGCCATGCTCGCCGCTAAATCCCCGTTGGGTCCGCTGCCCTTCGGCTTTACCTTAAAGAGAGCCGCATGGCTCTAAGCCCATATTGCCTAACATTTGAACCTTATTTTTACTTTGGCTGACCCATGTCCGGCTAAATCTTTATTTCTTCCCAAAACTTTACACATACGTGTCATATATCGTTACATTCGTCTTCAAAAGATCTACAAAACCATACAATCCTTAATCTTATATCTAAAAAGACAAAAAAGTTATTCATAAAAAACATCGTAAAAACATAGCAATTTTGTCCTATCTTACACTTATTTTCCTTAATAAATCCTAAGTTCTAAACCTTATCCTTATCTATTGTACATAAAAATGTAGAGAAATGCTTAACCTATCGATCTACACTAATTATAACAATATATCTTAACTAAATCTATCAAAAATTACATCGAACATATGATTTGCATAAAACTTTCGTAAACTTCCATAAACTTATTCGCTATCTCGTTTTTACATCTTGCATCTCTTTCATATCGTGTTATAATCTTAGCTTAAGTCTGTTGTGATCCTATCATAGTAAACATCGAAATCTTTTAACTAAATACAATACTTCGTAATCATAATTCGATACATAAGGGAACTTAATCTAGTTAATTAGACGAGTCGCCGACATATATAGTAAGCATAAATAAGGTTTTCTGTAAAGCCGCCGCTGCCGCCACCGCACACAACTGGGACCCAGCTTACACTGTTACCTAGTTGTGGGCGATGTCGACGGCGAAGGCTCATAGTGGAGCTGTAATAATGACTAATGACGTGAACAAAAAAATAAAACCATGCTAAAAAAGGGCACGGACGATCTGTCTGTGTAGGCTTAGCTGAAAATAAAAAAAAAACACGAGGAAGTTTGGGAAAACCTACACGCCTGAGTTTATCAACAAGATTTGAAAAGTATTTAAAAACACATTTTCTTACCCTTTACATTTTGTGACATTTTTTAATAAGTAAAATACACTACAGTGTTAAATCTATTTTGAGAAACATTTATAATTTATAGCTGAACCCGCAGCTTCGCCCGCGTTAATTAGATGTATCGATTGTCCCGTGGGAATAAGGTATAGCCTATATGTAAATCCAGAGTGTCAGCTAACTCCCTACTAAATTTTATGAAAATCGCTCCAGCCGTTGAGACGTGAAGAAGTAACAAACATACACACTCACAAACTTTCGCCTTTACAATATTAGTATCATATGCTACAAATTTAGTAGTTAATCGTTATTACTGAGTTTAAAATGTTACTTAAGTATATATTATAATTTGAAATACATTCAGATGATATGAAAAACATGTATAAAATTGTTTAAGCCTATACTATATTTTTAAATACATTTCACTCAATGATTCGCGTCGTCTCGTTCGTTCTTACTATTCAAAATTTAGGGGAATTTCGGGTACAACCCATTATTGTCCCACTGCTGGGCACGGGTCTTCTGTCAGAATTAGAGAGTTTTAGGCCATAGTCAACGGCGCTGGCCAAGTGCGAATTGGTGGATTTCACACACCTCCAAGAACTTTTTTTTAAGGAACTCTCGGGTGTGTAGGTTTCCTCACGATGTTATCCTTCACCGAAAAGCAGTGATAATTAATTTCTAATACGCAAACAAATCACAATCACAAACGTGGTGCGTGCCTGGGTTTGAACCTCAGACCTCCCGATTGAGAGGCCAAGTTTCAACCATTAGGCTATCACTGCTCTATTAGGGGTATTTACGTAGAGCTAAATCTTTGAGAGTCTCTGATATGATATATGAATAAAAGCGATGTATAAAAGCGATGATATATGAATAAAAGCGATGTATTTGAATGTCTGATAAAAAAGGACTTTCGTTGATGAGTTAAAATATGGCTATCATAAATACACGCAATATAACCAGTTGCAATATTTGACCTTTAATCAGTCTCGTAATGTCGCGAAATAGTTTTGATGGTAGGTGGTAGACTCCATACTCGGGGCGAATTCGATGTGGAATGTTAACATAGCGTTGCCTTTTTTTTGTTTTCGGAAGAAACTTTCAAAAAGTACCCGACGTCGTGGGAGCGACGCGGGTTATTTGGGATTCTCACCGCACTAAAACCCCCTCGGTGGCCGACCTCGACGCTGCGAAGAGGACTCCGGGAACTCCAATTGACCGCCGCCGGTGTCCTCAACGTGTGCCCCATCGGGCTCTTCCCTGGTGGACTTGAACTGCTCACCGCACCTTCTGGTTTTTACGGCAACATGCAACCACACATGCCGCCGTCCTTCTCGGGGTCACTTGACCGGACGGTTCGAACTCCCACTCTTCCCGCCCGCAACCCCGGAAGCCTCTTTTAGTCGCCTTTTACGACAGGCAGAGGGTACCGTAGTCCTATTCTGGTCCCGGAACTACAGTGACAGACAACAACGGGTTGCCTAGCAACCACAGACAGGCAGGGGAATGCAACTTTTTGTTGTTTTATCAGTCTTTCACCTTTTTTTTCGAGGGGGAAACCTTCGAAAGGTACCCGACGCCGTGGGAGCGACGCAGGGTTATGTGGGACTTTTACCGCACTAAAACCCCCCCGGTGGCCGTCCTCGGCGGACTATATAAAGAGGACTCTGGGATCTCGCAACGACCTCAACCTGAATCCTCTGAGCGCGTTGCCCCATCGGGCTCTTCCCAGATGGGCGGCTGGGCCCACCGCGCGTCTAGTCTTTACGACGGTGTGTAGCCACACATACCGCCGTCCATCCAGGGATCATCAGTCTTTTACCTAGTATTAACTTTTACGTGTAACTTATAATAGGTTGCAAATCCCTTCATGGAATTAAGGTTGTAACATCATTAGTTATACAATGAAGATGGTAAATACACTTTGTTTGACTGGTTTTAGCATATTATCTTGCAGTTGGTCCTTATTAGATAATCAACTCTTCTCAATTAAATTACTTTGCGAAAATTTAATGCATACTAGGGTATAATATAAAATGCATTTGTGTACAAATTCGTGCAAGTTGGTGATAACTCTACATTGTATTTTTTATGGTTTGTTTACATTTATTATATACATATCGAATTTGCCCCAAGTATACACTTTGCTTTTGGACCCAACGCCATATTTTTTATGTTTTCGAGGGGGAAATGTTATGTGTTATTTGGGATGTTTAACTCCCTAAAAATCTTTACGATGCGACCACACGTACCGCCGTCCTTCCCAGTGTTGTCTGGTGCTAGTTCGAGCTGCCCGCGACGCCAGAAGCCCCTTTTAGTCGCCTCTTACGACAGGCAGAGGATACCAGATATTTTTTACACACATCAGCATCTAAATGTACGTTAGATACATATCTGGCCGGAAATAGAACCCGGAACTCGCTGCTTACCAGTACGGCACGGTGACTCTAGAACAAAAAACCTTCCTCGAGAACAAAAAAAACTTTGGGTACGGAACCCTAACAGTTCTTTCCCCAAAGCGTAAAAACGGAACCCAATTACTTAGACTCCGCTGTTCGTCTGTCCGCCTGTCTGTCACCAGGCTGTATCTCATAAACCGTGATATCTTTTTTTTTTTGTTACGGGGAGGAAACCTTCAAAAGGTACACCGAATCCTTGGAAGAAACTCAGGGTTATGTGGGATTTTTACCCACTAAAACCTCCTCGGTGGCCTTCCTCAGCGCTTGTAGTAGGGGACTCGGAAACTCCAACGGAACGAACCGGTGGCCCCTAGCGCAGCGCCCCTCACGGGCTCATCTCTTGGGGGACGTGTACCATCCCCCTTCACCATCCGTTGCTTACGGCGAGATGCAGCCACACATACCGCCGTCCTTCTCGGGGTTGCTTGTTGGACGGTTCGAGCTCCCACTCTAGCCGTCCGCAACCCCAGAGGCCCCCTGTTAGTCACCTCTTACGACAGGCAGGGGATACCGTATTCTACTCCCCGACTACAGGGTTAGAGATATCTAGACACTTGAAACTTTCACAGATGTATTTATTTTGTTGCTATCTCTATATATTAATACGTGAAGCAAAAACTTCTGGGGCATTTTTAAGTAATATTCCGCGGACGGATTAGTATGAAATTTTGCACGGTTATAGTAAGCATAGAGAAGGAGTGCAGAATGTTAAAATTTTATTCAAATAATGCATATAAAATACATAAAATCAACTAAAAACACTACACACACTACCGTGCATTTGTCAAAGACACATAAATAATAAACGAAATAGAACATTCAATGTCTTACTATAAAAACACATCTTTTCTCCGATCACGGGCCCCATATTAAACACTAATTGATTCCCGCAGGTGCACCCGCGTTAACAAAAGTCGATTGTCCCGGGGGAATAAGATATTTTCCAACAATAACAAGTAGCCTGTATATTAATCCAGAGTGTCAGCTAACTCCCTACCAAATTTTATAAAAATCGCTCCAGCCGTTTAGACGTGAAGAAGTAACAAACATACACACTCACGAACTTTCGCCTTTATAATATTAGTATGGTATATAGCCTATTTCACCCTGCAATCTGAGTTAACTCTAATAATATGGAATATTTTACAATCCGTAAAACCATTTAGGCTGTAGGGCCAAAGAACCATTTTATGTATGTACATACATACATACATAAAATGTATTTTATACGAGCGTTTTATAGCGTAATGCGTAATCATCACTTTCTTCATGTAAACCAAGCTTCTTAATAGCCCAATAGAATTTCAAAAGCCTCATGTTTTTTGATTAAGGTATAAAATAATAAGATATAATGCGAGTAATTAGCATAAAACACGATATTAAAAACTTTTGCTTTTGTTTTTTTTTTGTACTACACTGTCATTTGTTTCTAGCTTATGTCAATTGCTGTCATCAGCCATCACTGACATTATAAAGAGAAAAAAAAGGATTGACAAAATATGACAAACATCCATAGCAGTTAATGTTTGCTATTTATTTTCTTATGTTTTGTAAATAGCATATAAATTATAAATAGTTATTTACAATTATTATTATCATAACAATTATAATTAATTATTTGTTATTTTTTAGTTTTTATCATCATTTATATACATTTGTGTCATTTAATAATTTTCTGTTTATATTATATATTGATTGTACTGTTCTTGACCAGACGTGACTTCACCATTCGGATCCTTCGGAAGACCAGCGCTGGCTGAAAATAACCAGCCAGCATAATGCTGAGAAGGGTCCGTTTTGTGATTTATACCACTCATATATTGCATGTTAGCTGGTACTATGTTATTATTGTGTGTATAAACTGTATGAGTGTGTATGCATTACGAATAAACGATTTCTTTCTTTCTTTCTTTCTTTCTAATGTATTATACATTACGCTCAAAAACATTACATCAACGCAGTCGGGTAATTTTGCCATTACCGGGGATTCGAACCTTGGGCTTTTTTGAGAGGTAGAGTTTCAACCACTTATATTTATCTAAAGAATGTCGTTTAACATAAAAATAAACTAGTGTAGACATTTTTGAGTGTTTTAATTAACATATTTTGATAAGAGCGAAGGGCTTGGATTTACATGTTGCACAAACTTGAGTGGTTTCAAATCAAAAACTTGATTGGTCTGAATTAGCAAACGAGCATGCAGTACGTCCGATAGGTCACTGCCGCCTATTGACATCTGTAAGCAAATGTTACCAACCAACAAGTAGCTTGTCTGAGGACAGTACTGTTAAACTCATGACTACATTAGTTATAAACATCAATAAGAATCTATATAATGATTGTATATAAATTGATCGTGCCATGTTACTATAAATATCATAAATCAATAGAAGTCACAATATAAATAAATATAAATTGTTATATAAATGAATATTATAAATGCATATCTTTAATTTTATATAATGTAATAGATTAATAGTAATGATTTGTCTCTGTGACGGTTTCCTTAACGCCTGCCATTTTTAGTATAAAAGGGAGGGTATTATCGTAATATGTATCATTCTAATAATTCACAAGTGTAAGACGTTACTCTGTCCGAATGTATTCTGAAATTGTATAAGTGTAAAATCGTGAAAATATACCAGTGTTGTACATAATGTGTCGTTTACTTTGGCCATCCAATCCCACTTCTGAAGCAACTTAATAATGTGCAATATAATACTAAACTGTATATGCTTTTAGATGTAAGGTTTACATAAGATGATTTTTTTATAGTTAGACCTAACGATAAGGCTGACAGGCCACCTTATGCACGTCCCTGTAGCTCCGGGATCAGAATAGGGCTACGGCATCCCCTGCCTGTCGTAAGAGGCGACTAAAAGGGGCTTCCAGGGTTGCAGACGGCTAGAGTGGGAGCTCGAACCGTTCGGTCAGGCAATCCCAGGAAGGACGGCGGTATGTGTGGTCGCATACCGTCGTAAAGACTAGACGGAGCGGTGGGCCCAGCCGCCCATCTGGAAGGAGACCGATGGGGCAACGCGCTCGGAGGATTCCGGTTGAAGTCGTTTCGAGATCCCGGAGTCCTCCTTTTCAGCGCCGAGGACGGCCACCGGGGGTGTTTTAGTGCGGTAAAAATCCCACATAACCCAGCGTCGCTCCCACGGCGTCGGGCACCTTTTGAAGGTTTCCCCCTCCAAAAAAAAAAGGGCCTTCGCTTATGGACATTTGCAACACCAGAAGAGTCGCCAACTCATCGCCGACTTTGGAGGAGATCTCTTTTTACACCTTTCTTTGTACTTACACCCCGGGAATACCTCAGGAGGAAGCTCATTCCACATCTTGCAAGTCCGCAACAGGAACGAGCGCGCAAACCGAACCGTGGAGGACCGCCACGGGTCCAGTTGATGCGGATGGAACTTCATCCGTCGCCGAGTGGTGCGATAAAGGAAGGGTGACGTGGGCACCAGATCAAACAGTTCCTTGGAACACTCACCATTATAAAGCCAGTAGAACACGCAAAGGGAACCTATGTCCCTTCACTGATTACCGTACAACTTGTAAAAATAAGAAAAAAGGTCCTATTAAGCCTAGATAATACTTACGTACCTCGTCGCCAACACCGCAGGCATACGCTTGTCTAACAACCAGTGTATCGGCGATGTGACAGCGGGAAAATTAGTGGAGTTAAGAAATGAATATTTACCAATAATAAGAGACACAAAAAAGGCACGGACGAACAGTCCGTTGAGTTGTAATATCACTACATAGTATAAAATAAAGTCGTTTTCCGCTGTCTGTCCCTATGTACGCTTAGATCTTTAAAACTACGCTACGGATTTTAATGCGGTTTGTTTTAATAGATAGAGTGATTCAAGAGGAAGGTTTTTATTTTTAATAGGTACATGCATAATATAGTGGAGGAACACTGATATGTCACTGTCAAAAATCTATAATTATCAGTGTTCCTACAGTATATTATGCATGTATTATACATAAAAACCTTCCTTTTGAATCACTCAATCTGTTAAAAAAAATGCATTTAAATCCGCAGCGTAGATTTAAAGATCCAACTACACCTATTTCCAGCGTGAAGCATTTGCGTTTTGATGGAAGGGTGTGGTTGCCGGCACTCTTTTATATGAGGCGACCATCGTAGTTCTCGGGAGTAGCAACGCATCTGTGATTGACTTCAGATAGAACCCATGGTCTACTGGATGTTGCCTACGGATGTGCTTGGCCGACAGTGGCCGCTTATCAGGTGGTTGCATGCGCGTTTGCAATTTCGATTAGATAAAAAATAAAAAAATAACAGATATACCTAATTTTGACGACCCGCGTGGCGCAACGGTTACCATACCGGTCTGACATGCAGTGGGTCCCGGGTTCGATTCCCGGCCAGACAGGTATCTGAATG
Organism: Spicauda simplicius; assembly: GCA_949699795.1. Taxonomy (NCBI): domain Eukaryota; kingdom Metazoa; phylum Arthropoda; class Insecta; order Lepidoptera; family Hesperiidae; genus Spicauda; species Spicauda simplicius. Next base: position 20,772 of record CATIWX010000106.1, read on the forward strand.
ATGAGTTTAGATTCTTGTTCTGGGTCTGAGTGTTTGTGTATTCGTCTTTGTGTGTGTCCATGGCACCCACGACACAGGAGAAAATCCTACTGTGGGGCTATGAGCGTTTTATATGCGTTGCATAATATGTAATACGCATCCTACTATAACAAATGCTTTTTGTGTCATGACATTGGACTAGAAATCTCAGGATAACGTCACACACGCATACAAACATACTTTATATAGTTAGTAAACTTTGACACCTCTATAAAGCGAATATTATTAAATAACCAATATTTGTTTAAATATTTCGATGAATATGACACATTTTTGAATTTGGGACAAAAAGTAGACGAAAAAAGTCTACTCACGTATGGAAGGCGCTAATTGTCGAAATAAATATGACATGGTTATTTCAATATTGGGTCAGTTATAAACTGTTTATGGGAAATCGATGTACTGTAGATTTGCAAATTAAAAGATCTACAAAGTAGATTCATGTACCTTTTTTGTTCTCGAGGGGGAAACACTCAAAAGGTACCCGACGCCGTGGGAGCGACGCAGGGTTATGTGGGATTTTTACCGCACGAAAACCCCCCCGGTGGCCGTCCTCGGCGCTATAAAGAGGTCTCCGGGAACTCGGACCGACCGCAACCGGAATCCTCTGAGCGCGTTGCTCCATCGGGCTCCTCCCAGCGGCTGGGCTCACCGCTCCGTCTAATCTGTACGACGGTATGTGACTGACAAGAAGTGAACTGATAAGAACTGAAAAAAAAACATATATATATGTAGGTTTTTTTTTAACATATATTTATATTAATTAATTTGTGCACACTTGATTTGCCTGACTAATGTACACTCCGATCTCAGGGCTGCTGGAAGAAATTTCATTTTGAAATAAGCAGTCCTTTGTACTGTATTTACATTGTCTGTTTTTATGTATTCTCTGTGTACAAAAACTTATAAATGAATAAATAAATAAAAAACAAAAATACAAAATTATCTTTGCGAATGCATATGTTCGTTATATCACGAATACATCCATACATACACACATTCAAACAAACATACACACAAAAATCATTCCACTAAAATCGCCATTCGTGACTAACATTTCACTCCGCACCACATTTCATCAGATCATTAATTTAATTAGCATACCATCGCAACAGTCAATGTCGCTTTTACACAATTTCTATCAACACTTTATTTACTACGTATCAACATAATTCTAATATGTTAAATGTTAATAGCTGTTGTGCAGTCCCATGTCCCTGAAATTCTAGTTTTTTTATTATATAAGTGGTAGAACCAATATTATTCGACCCGGGACGTAACATCTTCACACTAATATCTTTTTTTTGTTCTTCAAAATCCGACGCCGTGGGAGCGACGCAGTTATGTGGGATTTTTACCGCATTAAAACCCACCCGGAGGCCGTCCTTGGCCCTAAAAGGAATCCGGAATTTCCACAGGAACGCAATCGGAGTTCTCTAAGCGGGTTGCCCCTAGGGATTGCAATCCGGCCTCATTTTCAATCCGGCCGTTTTTTTGTCAAACCGGCCGGATCCGACCGGACCCGGTGGCATTAATCGAACGGTTAAAACAGTGTAAAAAAGGATCGATAATTATTTTTGTAATGTGAAATCTTTGTCTAAATATACAATCACCGGATCCGGTGGTAAATTGGTACCGGATCCGGTTTGTGTAAATTTGTGCCCTATCCGCCGGATTACCGGATCCGGTTTTCCGGATTGCAATCCCTAGTTACCCCATCGGGCTCCTCCCAGGTGAGCGGCTGGGCTCACAATTCCGTTTGTTTTTTACGGTGGTATGTGCCCACAATACCACCGTCCTTCCCGGGGTCGCCTGACCGAACGGGTCGAGCCGCCCGCATCCCCGGAAGTACCTTTTACTCGCCTCTAACGACAGGCAGGGAATACCGTAGACCTATTGTGATCCCGGAACTACAAGGACAGACAACTACTGTTACAACATTGAATCTACTTTGTAATTCTTAGTTTACCAAGAAACATACATATAATACCGAATTCAAATTCAATTTTAATATTCAAATTCATTTTATTGCAAGAACATAGTAATATACGTCGTCGTCGTCAACCCATGACTGTCCCACTGCTGGGCACGGGTCTTCTCTCGGAATGAGAGAGCTTAGGCCATAGTCCACCGCGCTGGCCAAGTGCGAATTGGTGGACTTCACACACCTCCGAGAACTTTATTTTTTTTTTTAAAAAAGAACTCTCGGGTGTGTAGGTTTCCTCACGATGTTTTCCTTCACCGAAAAGCAGTGATAATTAAAGTATAATACGCACATAAATCAGTGGTGCGTGCCTGGACCACCCGAACCTCGTTTGAACCTCGGACCTCCCGATCGAGAGGGCAAGTTTTAACCATTAGGCTATCACTGCTCAGTAATATACAATATGTCTTAATTAACAATATTTTTTCTTATGTTCTACCCGTTCAGGTGTGCAAATAAGGTTACCCCCATTAATTAACTAAAAAAAAAATTGCATTCGCATTCGTAAATTCGTTCCAAAACCCTTTATGTTTATAACTAGTTGACCCGGCGATTTTCGTTCCGCTTAAAAGTCAAAATTAAAAAATAATTAGTGTTCCTCCACTATATTATGCATGTATTATACACATAAGCCTTCCTCTTGTCCCTGTAGCCTCGGGGTCAGAATAGGTCTACGGTATCCCCTGCCTGTCGTAAGAGGCGACTAAAAGGGGCTTCCGGGGTTGCAGACGGCTAGAGTGGGAGCTCGAACCGTTCGGTCAGGCAATCCCGGGAAGGACGGCGGTATGTGTGGTCGCATACCATCGTAAAGACTAGACGGAGCGGTGGGCCCAGCCACCCATCTGGGAGGAGCCCGATGGGGCAGCGCGCTCGGAGGATTCCGGTTGAAGTCGTTTCGAGATCCCGAAGTTCTCCTTTTCAGCGCCAAGGACGGCCACCGGGGAGGTTTTAGCATTTATCCTGCATAACCCTGCGTCGCTCCCACGGCGTCGGGTACCTTTGGAAGGTTTCCCCCTCGAAAACAAAAAAAAAGCCTTCCTCTTGAATCACTCTATCTATTTAAAAAATCTGCATTAAAATCCGTAGCGTAGTTTTAAAGATCTAAGCGTACATAGGGACAGACAGCGGGAAGCTACTTTGTTTTATACTATGTTGTGATAAAACCTGCTATGAACTTTATATACAAGATATTTTACGAATTATTCTAAATCAATAGTTTATTTATCTTTATACAAGGACATAATCAATCATTATGTACTTACGAGTAACTTCGTGCAAATTTGCGGATTAAATAAAAACTAATTAGTAAATATCGGCGTGCCTTTAATGAGGTTTAGTTACTTACAGAATAAATAGATGCCAAAAAGGTCCTTCTGTTTGAATTTCCACGCATAAGCGAGGATGTTATTTATGTATTTTATTCTGGACACAGACAGACATGTATTACATAATATTGGTCTTAATATAACATAGGTACAACATTACAGACCTAGAGTGCCAGCAATTATTCTATTATATTTTATTATTAATATTATTGATATTATTATTATTAATATTTTCTGTCTTAATATTCTTTTTTGTTATACCGCCTTCGATGTTTTTCTTACATCTTGAGGTTGACTGGCAGAGAATGCTTATAGCATTAAGTCCACCTTTGTACATTATTGATAAGGTACATAAACAATAAATAAATAAATAAATAAATTATTATAAAATATATTAGACAAGATTAAATAGAATGGTTTAAACGAGAAACGATAATAACAGATTTACAGTTAATGTATCTTCAGATTTTTTAAAGTAATTAAATTTTAACCAATAATTATTGAGAATGTACTAACTTTTAAATGTACTAACTAACAGAAAGGGTCAATATGACCCATTTCTTTGTTATAAGCAGCCAAGCAACGATTGAAAAAAGACTAGTATAGACTAAGAGAAGGCCGCCCCTTAATTACCCCTTAATTTGACAAACAGTCTAGTTCTGTAGTGTTCTGATGTCAAGTCATTTGGTATTCGTAAAGAAATTTAACTTAGTCCACATCGGTAGCACTATACACAAACTTAATGACCTAATTAATTGGCATATATGTAAGGCTTATCTTGACCAGCGTCCCTGTAGTTCCGAGATCAGAATAGGGCTACGGCATCTCCTGCCTGCCGTAAGAGACAATTAAACGGGGCTTCCGGGGTTGCGGGCGGCTGGAGTGAGAGCTCGAACCGTTCGGTCAGGCGTTCCCGGGAAGGACTGCAGTATACTAGACGGGGTGATAGGCCGACCCACCCGTCTGGGAGGAGTCCGATGGAACAACGTTCTTAGAGGATTCCGGTTGCGTTCCTTTGGAGATCCCGGGGTCCTCTTTATAGCGCCGAGAACGGCCATCAGGGGTTTTAGTGTGGTAAAAATCCTACAAAACCCTGCGTCGCTCCCACGGCGTCGGGTACCTTTTGAAGGTTTCCCTCTCGAGAACAAAAAAAGGGAATCCTAAACTCCTCTTGGCAATAAGAAACGTTAATCAACAGTCAGCCCTTAATTCGTTAATACTTTTTTTTATAAACGGAAGTTTCAAACATGCATGCTGTCCACTTGTTAGTAAGTGGTTACTGGTTCTGGCCGTGGGTCGAACCTGGGACATTCTGCGTGTTAGATTGATATCACCGCTGAACTCTCGGGTCCACAAAAGAATATCAAAAGAAAACGGCTCACAAATAAAAGAGAGAAAGATACAGAACCTTTTTCTTCTTATGTAGATATAGATAGGTAGACACCGTTATTCTTAGACCAAAAAAGACCAGACCACATTTTGGACTTTCGTTTTTAAAAAGGCCGTAACTTATGGTCCACTTTGTAATAATAAAATATGAATCATTACATAATATTACATAAGAGTACCATAAATGGTACAATCACCTCATTTAGGGTTCCGTACTCAAGATTCGTGCAAGATGCACACATGCACAGGACTGGTGCCATTTAGGGGAGGCCTATGTCCAGCAGTGGACCTCGAAAGGCTGATGGTCTTCCTTCTGTAATAGTTTTTTTGTGTTGCTATGACCACTATTATCTCACATACCTAGTAAAAACAAAGTCGCTTTCCGCTGTCTGTTCCTATGTACATATGCTTAGATCTATAAAAACTACGCTACGGATTTTAATGCAGTTTTTTTGAATAGAGTGATTCAAGAGGAAGGTTAGTATGAATACATGCTTTACATGCGTAATATAGTGGAGGAACACTCGTCCCTGTAGCCTCGGGGTCAGAATAGGGCTACGGTATCAACTGCCTGTCGTAAGAGGCGACTAAAAGGGGCTTCTGGGGTTGCAGACGGCTAGAGTGGGAGCTCGAACCGTTCGGTCAGACAATCCCGGGAAGGACGGCGGTATGTGTGGTCGCATACCGTCGTAAAGACTAGAGGGAGCGGTGGGCCCAGCCGCCCATCTGGGAGGAGCCCGATGGGGCAGCGCGCTCGGAGGATTCCGGTTGAAGTCGTTTCGAGATCCCGGAGTCCTCCATTTCAGCGCCGAGGATGGCCACCGGGGGGGTTTTAGTGCGGTAAAAATCCCACATAACCCTGCGTCGCTCCCACAGCGTCGGGTACCGTTGGAAGGTTTCCCCCTCGAAAACAAAAACAAAAAAAAATTTGGAGGAACACTGGTAATTTTAGATTTTTGACTTTTAGGCGGAACGAAGTTCGCCGGTTCAAATATTAACCAAAATTAAGAATATTTGTGAAATAATAAATGTGACCATGGCACCAACGACACAAAAAAAATCCCAATATGAGCTATGAACACAGAAAGTCATTTTTATTCATTGACTTATCATTTATTAAGTCGGGGTTTAAAAGGTAATAAAAAATCCTATACATTAATATTTCTTACAACTATGGAACCAATTGAAATAACCGGATCGTACTTGACCGCTTTTGCATCCATAACAATAGTGTAGGGTTGTCCGCGTGTATTCTCAATCGAGTCATTGATTCTACAAAATCGATTTATTGAAAATAATGTCTTTAGTGTAATCGGTTTTGGCTATTCGATTTTGATGAAAACTGTGTTTACACTGTGAAAGTTTTGTTACTTTAATCGTAAAACGTATCAATTTGAACATTTTTTTCAGATTTTTAGTAAAACTACGTTATTACTGCGGCTATGTCCGGTCCGGTCACATTAGAAGGTGGTAGAACCAGTGCAGTTCGACGGGGGAAGTACCATCGCCACACTTATTTCTAGCGTGAAGCATTTCTTGCGTTTCGATTTTTCACTTTTCACTTTCACATGAGGTGACCATCATAGTCCTCGGGAGTAGCAACGCATCTGTGATTGACTTCAGATAGAAACCATGTTGTGTATGAAGTTGTATACAGATGTCCATGGCCGGCAGTGACCACTTACCATCAGGTGGACTGCATGCTCGTTTGCTACTTCAGTCAGATAAAAAAGAAATAAAAAATACCACGGTAATATATGTTTGTGACGATGTCGATTACTATTTTATGAAAAAGTATAAAACAAATTTCAATTTATCTTAACAATTTCAATTTAACAATTTCAGATTAAAGCAGGATAGTGAGTACTCATTACAGTGGTAACCACCGGATTAAACTATTTATAATTATAATTAATACTAATTTTT
>CATIWX010000107.1:0-63638 GCA_949699795.1 Spicauda simplicius
CCACCCTAGAAATATGTGTCATTAGGTTTAATAATGTGATTTTCCAAGAACGATGTCAATTTTGTTTGCGACTAAGAATAACGCGAAATGCGATAATAATTGCGATCAAATGTATGAACAGTTAAAATCGTATTGTGTTTATTTTCATGCCGCTTATAAACTAGCATACCATACGGGGCTACCTGAAAAAAAGTAAAGAAACTGCATTTTCTATATTTTTCACATTCATATAAAATGTTAAGTTTATCTCTTTAGAAGTTTCCTCTAGATGTCAATGATATCCCATAAAAAATAATATTAAAAAAAACAAATGTCATGTCATTAAATATGGACGCAGTTTATTTGTGCAAAATTTAAAATCCCATTAAATATCATGGTTTTAGTGTTTCATATACAAAATTGTGTTGTAACTGAGTGAGTGAGTGAGTGAGTGAGTGAGTGAGTGAGTGAGTGAGTGAGTGAGTGAGTGAGTGAGTGAGTGAGTGAGTGAGTGAGTGAGTGAGTGAGTGAGTGAGTGAGTGAGTGAGTGAGTGAGTGAGTGAGTGAGTGAGTGAGTGAGTGAGTGAGTGAGTGAGTGAGTGAGTGAGTGAGTGAGTGAGTGAGTGAGTGAGTGAGTGAGTGAGTGAGTGAGTGAGTGAGTGAGTGAGTGAGTGAGTGAGTGAGTGAGTGAGTGAGTGAGTGAGTGAGTGAGTGAGTGAGTGAGTGAGTGAGTGAGTGAGTGAGTGAGTGAGTGAGTGAGTGAGTGAGTGAGTGAGTGAGTGAGTGAGTGAGTGAGTGAGTGAGTGAGTGAGTGAGTGAGTGAGTGAGTGAGTGAGTGAGTGAGTGAGTGAGTGAGTGAGTGAGTGAGTGAGTGAGTGAGTGAGTGAGTGAGTGAGTGAGTGAGTGAGTGAGTGAGTGAGTGAGTGAGTGAGTGAGTGAGTGAGTGAGTGAGTGAGTGAGTGAGTGAGTGAGTGAGTGAGTGAGTGAGTGAGTGAGTGAGTGAGTGAGTGAGTGAGTGAGTGAGTGAGTGAGTGAGTGAGTGAGTGAGTGAGTGAGTGAGTGAGTGAGTGAGTGAGTGAGTGAGTGAGTGAGTGAGTGAGTGAGTGAGTGAGTGAGTGAGTGAGTGAGTGAGTGAGTGAGTGAGTGAGTGAGTGAGTGAGTGAGTGAGTGAGTGAGTGAGTGAGTGAGTGAGTGAGTGAGTGAGTGAGTGAGTGAGTGAGTGAGTGAGTGAGTGAGTGAGTGAGTGAGTGAGTGAGTGAGTGAGTGAGTGAGTGAGTGAGTGAGTGAGTGAGTGAGTGAGTGAGTGAGTGAGTGAGTGAGTGAGTGAGTGAGTGAGTGAGTGAGTGAGTGAGTGAGTGAGTGAGTGAGTGAGTGAGTGAGTGAGTGAGTGAGTGAGTGAGTGAGTGAGTGAGTGAGTGAGTGAGTGAGTGAGTGAGTGAGTGAGTGAGTGAGTGAGTGAGTGAGTGAGTGAGTGAGTGAGTGAGTGAGTGAGTGAGTGAGTGAGGCCACCAGGCATTGTCGAAAGCTGCTTGTATGTCTAATGAGACTGCTATAACTAGATGTTTGTTGTTTTTTGCCTCCGAGATGGTATTTAGGGCTGTTCTTAGGGCATCCATAGTTGATCTTTGTTCCTTAAAACCATACTGTAAGGGATTGGAGAAATTTGTTTTGTCCATGTGATAAGCTAGTCTTTTACAAACCAGCTTTTCTAATACTTTACCTAGAATGTTGATGAGGCCTATGGGACGATAGGCTGAGGTGTCTGAGTATTCTACTTTATTGGGTTTGGGAATGACTATTACCTTTGCAGTTTTCCAGATTTTCGGGAAATAGGCTAGTTTTAGGCATTTATTCATAGTCTCTGTGATAATTCCTAAGAATTCAGATGTTGTTGCAAGGCAGATGTCCGCAGTCAAATGATCTGGGCCAGGAGCTTTTTTGGCGCTCATTGACTCCAAACATCCGAGCACTTCCTCCTCGGTGAAAGGTTTGTCGTCCCTTGTATTCGGTATTTCCATCATTTTGACTCGCAGTTGTCGTTGTGTATCTGACTTATCTATGGTATCCTCTGGATAGAATTTGCTGAGCAGGGAATTTGCAGTTTCGACGGATGAGGATGTATGACTTGAGTTGCTAGTGGAGACGTTCGGCAAGGTGTAGCTTGAGGGCTGTTCTTTAAGAGTCTGTTGGTTAAAGACCAAACATTCTCTTTGCCCTGTCTGCTACAAAAATCTCGAAAGTGTTCCGTCGAAGTCTGCCTTATTGCTTTGGAATATTTTTCTTTCAGTTCATTCCTTTCCGCTATGGCATTTTCGATTGATTTACCTGTACCCTTAGTACGAAACTCAATCGAGCTCGCACGATCGACGCGAGCTCTCGGTTAAAAAATCTTGTTTCGCATTTTCGGTAGTAGTACAAGTGTCAAAAATTATCGACCGAGCAGCGATCGAGTGATTTTTTATCGATAATTTTTTGTCTCCTTCACACGTTCACAAAAAAGTGAGACAGAGTATAATTATGATTCTTCCGATGCAAGTAAATACGAATAGGTACTCGATACTTTTGTTTCGGTACCAAGTACTTTTTAGTGTCGAATCAATCTTGCGATACTTACTTAGTATTGAAATAAAAGTATTTGATATCGAATCGAATGAAAGGCCATTCAGATAGAAGTAAATACTTGATACTTTCGTCTCCGTATGTACGAAATTATTTTTGCAAAGATGCAAATCTTGTGATACTAACTTCTATCGAAACGAAAATGTTTGGTATCTATTTATTTATTTTTTTGAACACCAACTTAATGTACACTAATTCCAGCTTAAGCAGAAGATAACATTAGAAAAACGACAAGTGTCATTATAATTAAAGGTGTAGACTGCATGCACAGAAAGCGAGTGTAAACTAATGAGAAAAAAAATACAAAATATTACAAATCAATTACAAAATAAATCAGCTAATTCAAAATAAAATAACAATGTCGTAAAACAGTGGTAAATGAAATCATCGGTATGTAGGAATAATTGAAAATAAATTTATTCAAATTGATTTGTGAAATTAAATAATAAATATAATCAAATAAAGAAATATAATCGGATAGTTAAAGTAATAAAATGTGTCAATTAAATATCGATTAAAGTATCGAATCGAATCTTACTAAACGAGTGTTACTTTAAATATTTCTTGAACGTACCTTTCAACAAGTTGTAATTTGTTAGTTAATGCTTTTTATTAAATCTTAAAAAGAATAATCCCGACTGCGTAAACGATTTTTTGTTTATAATTATATATTTAATTTAGTAGTAGCGAGTATTCGTTAAAATAATCAATGAAAAGTGGTATAATATTTTTCCACATCAACCCATTATTGGCCCACTGCTGGGCACGGGTCTTCTCCCAGAATGAGAGAGTTTAGGCCATAGTCCACCGCGCTGGCCAATTGCGAATTGGTGAACGGTATAATATAATATATATATATATTTTTAGATTAATCTATTTAGCTTTTTTATATAGCCTATGTTACTGCAAGCTTTTTTTTGTTTTTTGTTATCGAGGGGGAAACCTTCAAAAGGTACCCGATGCCGCGGGAGCGACTGAGTGTTATGTGGGATTTTTACCGCACTAAAACCTCCCCGGTGGCCGTCCTCGGCGCTAAAAAAGAGGACTCCGGGAACTCGGTCCGACCGTAATCAGAATCCTTTGAGCGCGTTGCCCCATCGGGCTCCTCCCAGATGGGCAGCTGGGCCCACAGCTTCGTCTAGTCTTTACAACGGTATGCGACCACATATACCGCCGTCCTTTCCGGGATCGCCTGACCGGACGGTTTGAGCTCCCACTCTAGCCGCCTGCAACCCCGGAAGCCCCTTTTACAGACAGGCAAGGGATGCCGTAGCCTTATTCTGATCCCGAAACTACAGAGACGAGGTGCCGTTGCCGGCGGCCGCGGCGGATCCTTCTCCAAGAATGTTACTGCAAGCTGAGCACATTCTTATGATATGTCATAAGTCACAAGCCATTAACCCGTTTGCGATACAGCCCGCTACAGCGCCGGCCATCGATTGGCCAAAAAAACAAATGTATCGATATGAGTAAGTATAGATACTTTGATGGTACTCATATAAGTAGCATCGAAAAATGGATTGAGTACTACTCGTATGAATAAGTATGAGTAGTACTAGTAGTACAAGTTGGTTGGTTTTTTTTTTTTTTTTTTTTTAAATAATCTATGCTTGAAAGTATTGGACCCTCGCCAAGAGATACGGGCGATCCAAACTTTGTGTGTTTTTGTTTATTTTATTTTTTTTATTATAATTTTTTTTTTTTTTTTTTTTTTAATTTTATTATGTGTGTTTCATTATTTTTGAAATTGTGTTCAATTTCAATACATATGCAATAAATATACAATTAAATAAATACTAATTTAAATATATAATATTTTAAGTTACATCCTTATTAAATTCTTTTAATGTGGATATTATACGTTTTACATGTTTTACATAACTGTCTATACATGATTTATTTTCTATTAATTGTTCTAGATTGAAGGGATCGATATTTACAAAGTCACAGTTAGACGTATGATCGAGTCTGGTTGAATGATATCTAGGGCATTCTTCTAGCAGATGTTTTATAGTTTGTGAAGTCAGTGAGTCACAAGGGCATTTGTCAGTTGTCTTTATTTTGAATCGATATAAGTAAGTTAGATTGTATCCATGGCCGGTTAAAATTTGGGTTAGTTCAAATGTGGGTTCTGTAACTGTAAATAATTTATGTATACTATCGAGGGTGGAGCAGAGTTGTCTGGTGTGTGCTCCTGTAGATGCAGAGGTGTATATTTCGTTAGAGAGCGTAATATTTTGTGCTTTTATTTTATACTTTACTAGACTTAGCGGAAATTTGGTGAATTCAAAAGGCTTGTGGACTGTGGCAGCTGCTTTCGCTGCAATATCCGCTTCCTCATTTCCCTCGATGCCCACATGTGATCTAACCCAGATGAATATTATTCTGTATTTTTTGTCATTGATGATTTTGATGTATTTGTGGATGTTTGCGACTGCTGGGTTGGTGCTGTCTCTGTTGCTTAACTCGTTCAAGCTTGAGAGGGAATCGGTTAGGATGGCTGAATTGGAGATGTTATTCTGAGTTACCCAGAGACAGGCCTGTTGTATTGCGAGAAGTTCCGCTTGGTATACAGAGCAACTGTGGTATAGTTTATACTTTCTGACTATTTTATTTCCGTCCAGCTTGTACGCAACAAAAGCAGCGCCAACCTTGTTATCATCGTGCTTGCTCCCATCCGTGTAGATTTGAGTGCATTCTTCGGAGCAAAGTTGACTAATTTCCTCTTGAGTATTTGCGTGGGAGAACGCCACGCTTATTCTTTCAGCCGGATGTAACCGCTCACGAGTTTTTATAGGTCTATCCAGTGAGATGTCTTCTGGTAGGAATGAGGTGATGCCAACAGTTTTTGTGTTTTCTATTGTAGCTATTTCCATAATTTTGAGATGAAGTGGGGTGAGTCTTGCGAGTGCTATAGCTGCTGTGGCTGAAACTGTTCGGAAGGATTTAATAATTTTTATTGCAAAATTCCTTTGTAGGGACCTGAGCTGGTTTTTTACTGTCTCGTATTTGGTGGCGGATCCCCATACGCCTGCCGCATACGTAACTGTTGGCTCTATTACTTGTTTGTAGATGATCCTTATATTTTCTGGCTGGGCTCCCCACGTCGGTCTTACAAATTTGGACAGTTTATGGTAAATCATCAACGACTTATTTATTACATATTTTACGTGTTCTATGAATTTAAGGTTTTTATCTATCTTTATGCCTAAAAGTTTAATACTATCTACATATTGAAGTTCTAAATTGTTGAATACTATTTTCGCTGCTTTGGCTTTGGGTGTGAACGCTATTATTTGAGTCTTGTTTGGTCCGAATTTTAGCTTTGCTTCTTCACCCCATTCGACTATGATTTTTAGGGCATTATTAGCTTTTATCTGTAAGTCCGTTGTTTTTTTACTTTGAACTATAAGCAGGACATCGTCTGCAAAGGCCTGCACGTGGCACCCCTGTGGCAGCTCAACATCGAATAAGTCGTCTAAAATTATATTCCAGAACAGGGGGCCACACACAGAGCCCTGGATACAACCTTTACTCATACCTTTACTAATTGTGGTGTCTGCAAAGTTCAGCGCCACTTTGCGATCCGTGACATAATTTAAGATCAGCTTATACAAATTCTTTGGACAGCCAGACTGCTTGAGCCTTTTAAAGAGAACAGGCCACCAAGCGTTATCGAACGCAGCCTGGATGTCCAAAGAAATTGCGATCACTAAGTCTTTGTTTGCTTTTGCGTTTTTAATAGTATCTATTGCTTTCCTCAGAGCGTCAGTTGTCGATGTTTGCTCTTTAAAGCCATATTGTAATGGGTTTGTGAAGTTAGAGCTTTCTAGGTGATAGGTTAGTCTCTTACTAATTAATTTTTCTAATAGTTTTCCAAATATATTAATGAGTCCGATTGGTCTATATGCTGACGTGTCTGTATAGTTTGTTCTATTTGGCTTGGGTAAAATTTTAACTTGTGCTATTTTCCAATCATTAGGGAAATGGGATATTTCGAGGCATCTGTTCATTATGTTAGTGATGATTTTGGTATATTTCTTAGTGAAGGCCAAACAGATGTCCGCGGTGAGATGATCCACTCCTGGTGCTTTCCTGGTGCTCATTGACTCGAGGCATCCAATCACTTCCTCTTCAGTGAATGGCTTATCGTCATAGGTGTCGGGTGTTATAGTCATCTGAGCCCGTAGGAGTTTTTGTGAGTCAGTGTCATCGCTTCCATCTTCAGGGTAGAATTTATTTAGCAGGGAGAAGGCAGTGTCGGTTGTTGTTGAGGTGAATTGTGAGTCATTTGTGCAAACTGTTAAACAGGGTTTGGCTTGTGGGGCGTTTTTTAGCAATCTGTTGGTCAAAGACCAGACGTTCTCCTTCCCCTGTCTATTGCAAAATTCTCTGAAGTGTTTTGTTGATGTTTGACGTATAGCTAGAGCGTACTTTTCCTTTGCTTCGTTTCTTTCCTGAATTATGTTGTCAATAGGTTTTCCAGATCGTATAAGGTCCTGTAATCTGTGATGGAATTTGATTACCTGTTTCTTTAATTGGTCTAGTTCAGAATTCCACCACGGAATACGGTTGTTCTCATGTTTTTTAATTTTGAAAGTTTTATCGCATGCGTTTTGTATCAATGTTGTTACTCTTGCTACGTGTTCATTTAGTTCTTCTGCGTTTAAATTCTCAATATGTATATTTGTGATATCACCCATTCCCACCATGCGTTGTAGGTTGTTGTTGAAGGTTGACCAATCTGCTCCTTCGGTTGAGTATTTATATGTCGACTGCTTTTTAGTTCTGCTCATAACGATGTTTCCCAAGTGCAACGTAAAATCGATAGCATCGTGATCACTTGTTGGGCAAGCGTAAGTATTGACCTTCCAGTCCTTTATCTTATTGGAGATGTTATCAGAAAATAGCGTTATGTCAATGATGGAATTTCTGCAAATGCTATGCGATATTGTGGACCAGGTGGGGGTATTGCCAATATTGCCTACTACAAGATCATGTGCAATGGCCAGAGAGTAGATATCCGCCCCTCTTTTATTGACCTTGGATGAGCCCCATGCAGGATGCCACCCGTTGAAGTCGCCTCCTATGATTATCTGGGCTTGTCCATTTGCTTTCAGGAACATTTCGAGTCGACTCAACGTGTTGGCATCATCTACTTTTGGCTCGATGTATACAGAGACTATAAACAGCTTGTAGTGTAAGACACATTTCGAATATAATCATGTGTAGTATTCAAATAAAGTCAGTATCTATCCAGCCTTCGTTCGTTTCACTTGATACCCAACATCTACCATTACATGGCGACCCTGCCACCGCCGGCGCCGGTAATACGACGCTCAGGTATGCCCGCGCGCGTGTAAGCCTAATAAGGAATCAAGAATGCAGTTGTCAAGGTGCAAGATCATTATGATTCATACGTCGAAACGCAGAAGACACGCCAAATTATTACAAAAGACGCAAAATGGGTGGCCAAAAGTCTAAGGAACAAGAAATTATAATCGCCCAAAACGGAGCCGGCAATAGTGCAACTACAGACCAGCTACTGCAGCATGCTAGCACCACCTCGATTATTCTCACAGTTATCTGCGTAATTTTAAGTTTCGGAGGAACAATACTATTATGCCGCTATTATAGAAAATGTCAAAACAAGTGGATGTGGAGGAATATTGAGTTGAACGAGTTGCGCCGAACTACTAGTCTGCTGCGCCGACACCTACGTGACGAGGTACCGGCGAGGCCAGTTGGTGTTGCAGCAGTATGACGGGTCCGGTGAAGTCATCATATCACCAGTGAATGAAAAACAGTGTGCAAACAAGGAAAATGTTCGGAAAGTGCATAATAGTGAAAGACTGTGTAAATGGTTCGTTTTAATCTTTTAATCGTTATAAGTATCATCATTATTTTTTATACTTTTTAACAATTTATAGATAAACATACATTTTATCATTATTTTATACCTTTATTTTT
Organism: Spicauda simplicius; assembly: GCA_949699795.1. Lineage (NCBI taxonomy): Eukaryota > Metazoa > Arthropoda > Insecta > Lepidoptera > Hesperiidae > Spicauda > Spicauda simplicius. The sequence goes on from CATIWX010000107.1 coordinate 8,569, forward strand.
AAATTTATTATCAAAGATTGAGATATGTAAAAGCTCAGTATATTTCTTTTATGTTATATGGCGCAAGAATTACTTGTATTGTTAAATGAATTGAAGGAAATTAGGAAATATTTAATTAAAATTGGTCCTCGCCGTAGAGCAGGTCAGATCTTAGAATTGAAAAAAGGAGAAGCGCAAAAATTATTACAGAAATATAATACGTATTTAGAAGTACTCAAAAATAAATTTAGTAAATTGTCGAAGGAGGAATATTCATTAATAAATAAAATTTGTGCGGAGTTTAATACTTTATATTCAGAAATTATTTCGTTGTGTAGTGTAGAGAAAAAAGAGGAGCAGTCTGGAATAAGCATGGCTTTGGACACGTTCGATTTAAAAATTGCATTAAGCTTGTTGCCGTTAATGACTGATAGTGTTGAAAACACGAAACAACTGATTGAGAGTATTGAATATTATGATACCTTGTTGACAAATCAAGAATGTAAAAATAAATTAATCACCTTTGTTTTGAAAAGTAGGTTATCTCAGCAAGCTAAATTACAATTACTGCCGCAATATGAAACTGTTGAGCAACTTGTAAAGGATATGCGTACATTGTTATTGCCACGTAAAAGCTACACTGCTTTACAAACGCAGTTGCAGCATTGTCGACAAGACGATAAATCTGTTTCGGATTTTGGAAAGGAAATTTCGGAATTATTTGTCGATTTGACCATCTCGCAGGCAGACGGAAACACAGATAGTTATAAAATTTTAAAGCCATTAAACGAAAAACTCGCAATAAAGAGGTTTGCCGACGGCTTACGAGATCGTCGTTTAGGCACGATAATATCTGCGCGTAACTTTAGCTCTTTAACAGACGCAGTCCAGGGAGCACAAGATGAGCAAGTCCAGTCGTCCTCGGGGCACATAATAGGTATGTATCAACCTAATAGTCATTTTCTCAGGAGACAAGGAGCCCAGCGCGGTCAGCGAGGCCAACGTGGACAACGATACCAGAGTGGACAACGAGGCCAACGTGTACAATATACAAAGCGCCCAAGAAATGTTTATGGACACACACCGACTCACCAATCACAGGTACCGTACCAAAGAAATCATAATTTTTATTATCGAGGAAATAAATTTAATAATAGGGGTCGATTTTTGAAAAATCGTGGTAGTTATTCCGTGCCGCATAGTAACATGAATGCCATGTCATTAGAGAACAACGGTCAGGATAGAAATTCAAATACGGAAACACTAAATCATTTTTTTCGAGCCTGACTTTGTACTGACTTGCAATAGTTTAAATAAAGTATATTTTAATGTTAACCACACTAAGCAAGACTGGTTAATTGATACTGGAGCGTCAGTTTCAGCAATAAAATATGATTCTATTAAATATTTAGGAGTAAAATTGTACAAGCATAATGTGAGTGTTAAGGGTATTGGAGGAGATATTTTTTCTGATGGTTATATTTATTTAAATTTACAACATAAAGGATTTATTTTTACACATAAATTTTTAGTTTTTAGGCATTTACCTTGCAAAACAAGCGGTATATTAGGACAGGATTTTCTTAAAAAATATCGAGCAGTGTTAAATTTTGAATTAAATACTCTAAAATTATTAACGCAGAACGATGAAGTTGTATCTTTAAACTTTGACTATTTAACAACGTCATCAAATGCCTACTTAACTATACCTGCACGTTGTGAGTTAGTTCATTATATTAAAACGGAAATTAAGGAGGATTGTGTAGTTAATTCTCAAGAGCTATGTGAAGGAGTATTTCTCGCGAATACTTTGTCAAGGCCAATTGATGGAAAAATTGCAGTACGAATTTTAAATACCAGGGACACGGATATAAATTTAAACTACTTTCAAATCAACACATCTAAAATAAAAGATTATTTTATTTGCCACTTTAATAAACCTACAATAAATGCGGACCGAGTAAAATTGTTATTTTCGTTGTTAGAACTAAATTATTTGAATGACGAAGAACAAAAATCAATTGAGAAAATATGTGCAAAATTTTCGGATATTTTTCATTTGCCAGGGGATAAATTAACTACTACTTCGGTATATGAACAAAAAATTGAGTTAAAACCTAATGTAAGCCCTATTTATTCTAAACCATATCGTTTACCTTATTCACAAAAGGCCGAATTAGATGAACAAATAAAAAAAATGCTAGACGATGGTATCATAGAGGAGTCTAGGAGTCCTTGGTCTAGTCCTTTATTGTTAGTACCCAAAAAGGTAGATGCAAATCAAAACAAAAAATGGCGCGTTGTAATTGATTATAGGAAATTGAATAATCAAATACAAGATGACAAATTTCCTTTACCCAATATAACCGAGATATTGGATTCATTATCTGGAGCAGTATACTTTACACATCTTGATCTATACCAAGGATTTTATCAAACTAAATTGCACAAAGATAGTAGACCTTGTACAGCATTCACAACAGGTAAAAACCAATATCAGATGACAAGAATGCCAATGGGTTTACGATCTAGCCCTAACAATTTCAGTCGTATGATGACAATAGCCATGTCAGGGTTAAACTATGAAAAGTGTTTAGTCTATCAGGACGATTTAATAGTTTTTGGACGCAATTTAGAATTCCATAACCGAAATTTAATTGACGTTTTTAGTAGATTGCGAAGTGTCAATTTAAAATTAAACCCACCCAAATGTAAATTCTTACAAAAAGAAGTTCTTTATCTTGGCCATATTGTATCTGAAAATGGAATTAAACCTGATTTAGACAAAATTAAAACTTTAAAAAATTATCCAAGGCCACAAAGCGTGGACGAGGTTAAACGTTTTGTAGCCTTTGCTAACTATTACAGGAAATTCATCCCTAATTTTGCAAATATAGCTATTCCATTAAATAAATTATGTTCAAAAAACGCTACTTACTGTTGGACAAGTGAATGTGAAAATTCCTTTCAACTTTTAAAAAACGCTTTAAGCCAACCCCCGTTACTGCAATTTCCAGATTTTTCCGAAAACAATGAGTTTATTTTGCAAACAGATGCATCAGGCAAAGCAATAGGTTCAGTTTTATGCAACAACGATGGCCGACCTGTGGCTTATGCCAGTCGAAGTTTAAATAAGGCAGAAATTAACTATCCTACTATTGAAAAGGAGCTCTTAGCAATAGTATGGAGTGTCAAGTATTTTCGACCTTATTTATATGGAAGACAGTTTAAAATACAGACCGACCATAGGCCTCTAGTATATCTGTTTGGGATGCGCGATCCATCTAGCAGGTTAACGAAATTTAGGTTACAACTTGAGGAATATAATTTCACTATAGAATATTTAAAAGGAAAACAAAATGTGGCAGCAGACGCCCTATCGCGGATTATTATATCATCGGATGATTTAAAGTGTATGAATGAAATGAATATAATGACAAGAGCACAATGTCGTAAATTAAACGCAAATAGTGTGCATGGAAATAGCAGTACTAATGATTTGGTTGATAATACTCAAACAAACTCAAGGCCTGATCAACCAAGAGTTGTAGAAGTTATTAAAAAACCGAATCATTTTACTGAAATTTTACTAGTTAACAATAAAGATTTAAATAAACTAATAAAGAGAGGAATATTATTGCATAAGTATAAATATTTTTTGTATGCACCAAATAAATCTATAATTTATTTAGAGTCGACATCTCGATCACCAGTAACGCGAGTCGGATTGGTGAGAGATTTAGCTCATTTATGTAAAAAATTAAATATTGAGAATGTGTGCATAATAAGAAATGAAAATAATAAAGATTTTATTGCGGGGCTTATAGAAGAAATAAAAAAGTATGATAAATGGTCCGGACCTCGATTAAATATTTTAAGTAAAGTACAAAGAATTGATAACTTAGATAATAGACGTATCATATTAAACGACTTTCATCTATTGCCCACAGGTGGCCACGCGGGCGTTAGAAGAATGTCGAATAATATTAAAAAATATTATTTTTGGCCTTCTATGCAAAAAGATATTAGTGAGTATGTTTCCAAATGCGAGCAATGCCAAAAGCAAAAATATTCAGTTAGCATAAAACAACCTATGGCGATTACTACAACTGCTCATTCTGCTTTTGATAAGGTATTTTTGGATATAGTGGGCCCACTACCCAAAGATGCACAAAATTATAGTTACATTCTAACGTTGCAATGTGAGCTGACAAAATTTACTGAAGCTTATCCGTTACATAATAAAGATGCAGTTAGTGTAGCAAGTGCCTTAGTTAATAATTTTATTTTAAGGTTCGGTACACCTCGTGAAATTGCGACTGATCGAGGCAGTGAATTTATTTGCAGTACAATGAAAGAGATATGCCAATTATTAAAAATTACTCAAATCACTTCAACAGCATACCATCATGAGAGCATAGGAGCGCTAGAGAATTCGCATAAAAATATGGGTGCGTATCTTAGAATTAATTGTCAAAATAAGCCAGGATTTTGGAGCAGCTGGTTGCCGTATTGGTGCTTTTCATACAACAATACGGTCCACACCGAAAGTAAGTATACACCGCATGAGTTGGTATTTGGTAAAAGATGTATTTTACCGGGTAACTTTGATGGCAATATCGTAGATCCTTTATACGCTTATGATAATTACGCGTTGGAATTGAAGTATCGTCTTCAATTAGCTCAGAAAGATGCACGAGATAATTTACTGTTGAGTAAAATTAAAAGGAAAAACAAATATGATGTCAAAATAAACCCAATGTTTTATAAAAAAGGCGATTTATTACTTGTTAAAAATCCATCAGTAAATAAACTAGATCCTATATACTTGGGTCCATATTATGTAGAAGAAGATTTAAATTATAACGTAAAAATTATGAAAGATGGAAAATTAGATATTGTTCACAAAAATCGCACTAAGCCTTTTAAAATTGGGTAACAATATTGTTAAATTATGTATTTACTGTTGTGTTTGTTTACTTAGTTATATTTTATGACTATATTGATATCCTTATTCTGAAATATGTTAACCATGTGAACTTATGTAATCTTTGTACACGTATAAACAAAAAAAAATGTATACACCATAATGTATAATTTTTTTTTTCCAATAAATGGGAGATGTAGTGTAAGACACATTTCGAATATAATCATGTGTAGTATTCAAATAAAGTCAGTATCTATCCAGCCTTCGTTCGTTTCACTTGATACCCAACATCTACCATTACAAGCTTGCGTCCTTTTGTGATAAGTTGTACAATACTTAGGTTCGATGTTGAAAATTCGGAAATTCCTAGGGAGGCAGCTAACCCCGTCTTAATGATAACACACGCTTTAACCCGGTCGTTGTTGGGGAACTGGTGAATTTCATACCCCGGGATGTTTTTGACCAGGTTGGTGTCTCCGACATAAGGTTCACTAACCAAACCCACAGAGTAATCATGAGAGACAAAGTAGTTGAGAAATTCATTATGAGCATTGTAACCTCTGTTGACGTTGCACTGGATTATTTGCAGTCGTTGCTATGCCATGCCATAATCGATCCTTCCCATGACCTTATTTCGCATAGTTTCCTTCACCGGGCATTTATAAGAGGTGGCAGAGTGGTTGGTATTCAAGGAAGTGTTTGTCTTTTTGCCCCTAATGCTACAATTGCCGCAGGTCACATTAGTTGTATCGTCTTTGGAGGGGCATGTTTCGAATGTATGGCCCTCTACCCCACAATGTGTGCACATAGGATCGTCTTTGGTGCAGTGTTTTTTAAGGTGCCCAAACTGCAGGCATTTGTAGCACTGAAGCAATGGTACAAACTCCTCAACGTGAACCTTCTGATGATCCACGTTGAGTCTTTTTAGCTCTATGATTACCTTCCATATTTGAGGGGAGGTCAAAAGTACCGCGTTGTACAGTTTGTCGTTCCTGTTACGCCTTTCAAACCTATATTTCAGGTCCTCGGTGCCCGGTCTAAGTGAACCTATTTCGGGATTTTGCTGAATTATTAATTTTGTTAGTTCGTCAGTTGACGTCTGTTTTGATACGCCTTTTAAGATGACCATGGGTTTAAGTCTCCGAGATGGCTCTGCGCGAATGTCGGTGGCTGTTTCGAGCCTTCTAAGGGTTTCATCCCTTTGTGCTGTAGTGTCGAATTCGACTCGAAGCTTATTTTTCCCGACCGGTTGTATGCCAGCTGGCGCATAGCTCACCGATTTAAAGTTAATGCTGTTTCGCCACTGTTCCGAGACCTGTTTTCTATTTGATTCTTCGGAAGACGGGTAGACGATAATGGACGGCTTACTTGAGGGCCTCGTGGCTATAGCGGGGCTGGCTGTCTTGGAAGAGGCCACTTGCGCGTATGTGGGAGGTCCATTTTTCCCAGGCGCTGGCGAGTACAGCTTGGACATCTCCGTTTTAATTGTACTTACCACTGTGGCTTTTATGTTCGCGAGCGAATCGATTTGATCGATGTGATGTGAAATCTCTAGCGCGAGAACCTCAATCTGTTGGGCCGAGCTGATGGCATTGCTCTTGTTCTCGGCCGGAATGTATTTGCCGACTTCTAGCAGTGACATTATATTTCGGGACAATTCTTTAATTTTGTTTAACTTTTCCCGGTTGTTTTGTGGTATATCTGGCTCTTGCACGGTAGGTTCCGTGCTATCCCGCGAATCCGGTGAACTGGCCATTATATATATATATATTTTTAATATTTATTTATTATTATTTTATATATTATATATTAATATGTTTTATTTTATTTTATTTATTTATTATTATTATTATTATTTTCCAGGTTTGTCGTATCCAGAGGAACGGGGACGACGAGAGACGTTAAATATAATTTAAAAATAGATATTTAATTTTTTTTTTTTTTTGCAGGTACGGCGTTTCCGGGGGGGGGGGGAGAGAGGAACGAGGACGGCGAGAAGACGACGGGAGGCGACAATACAGCGGGACAAGCTAAAAGAAAGGATAGGAGAGAAAATAAGGGGTAAGAAAAAATGTATTATATTACTATGTGAGCAGAATTTCTAGAAATCTACCTTAGTAAATCAAAAGAGGGCGGGTGGGCGGGCAATCGAAACCCTAAAATCGTGAATTACTCAGAAAGTACTGGTCGGATTTAACTGGGGGTGGTGTCAAAGGATAGGGTTCTGCAAGACGCAGCTATTGAGCCTAAGTAGGAAGCGATCGGTGCACGGACCGCGAAGAAATTAAAAGTGAAAGTTTAGAAATAAGAAAAATCGAGAAAAAATTAAGGGGTTGGAATTTTTAGCCGAAAGTGGTGGCAATAGTTAGGGGTTAGGGGGATGAATGTTTGTGGAAAAAATCGGCTGAAAGACGACAAAGATATATTGATTTCAAAATTATTTAAAGTTCCAAGTTGGTAGGTTGGTTGGTTGGTTGGTTGGTTGGTTGGTTGGTTGGTTGGTTGGTTGGTTGGTTGGTTGGTTGGTTGGTTGGTTGGTTGGTTGGTTGGTTGGTTGGTTGGTTGGTTGGTTGGTTGGTTGGTTGGTTGGTTGGTTGGTTGGTTGGTTGGTTGGTTGGTTGGTTGGTTGGTTGGTTGGTTGGTTGGTTGGTTGGTTGGTTGGTTGGTTGGTTGGTTGGTTGGTTGGTTGGTTGGTTGGTTGGTTGGTTGGTTGGTTGGTTGGTTGGTTGGTTGGTTGGTTGGTTGGTTGGTTGGTTGGTTGGTTGGTTGGTTGGTTGGTTGGTTGGTTGGTTGGTTGGTTGGTTGGTTGGTTGGTTGGTTGGTTGGTTGGTTGGTTGGTTGGTTGGTTGGTTGGTTGGTTGGTTGGTTGGTTGGTTGGTTGGTTGGTTGGTTGGTTGGTTGGTTGGTTGGTTGGTTGGTTGGTTGGTTGGTTGGTTGGTTGGTTGGTTGGTTGGTTGGTTGGTTGGTTGGTTGGTTGGTTGGTTGGTTGGTTGGTTGGTTGGTTGGTTGGTTGGTTGGTTGGTTGGTTGGTTGGTTGGTTGGTTGGTTGGTTGGTTGGTTGGTTGGTTGGTTGGTTGGTTGGTTGGTTGGTTGGTTGGTTGGTTGGTTGGTTGGTTGGTTGGTTGGTTGGTTGGTTGGTTGGTTGGTTGGTTGGTTGGTTGGTTGGTTGGTTGGTTGGTTGGTTGGTTGGTTGGTTGGTTGGTTGGTTGGTTGGTTGGTTGGTTGGTTGGTTGGTTGGTTGGTTGGTTGGTTGGTTGGTTGGTTGGTTGGTTGGTTGGTTGGTTGGTTGGTTGGTTGGTTGGTTGGTTGGTTGGTTGGTTGGTTGGTTGGTTGGTTGGTTGGTTGGTTGGTTGGTTGGTTGGTTGGTTGGTTGGTTGGTTGGTTGGTTGGTTGGTTGGTTGGTTGGTTGGTTGGTTGGTTGGTTGGTTGGTTGGTTGGTTGGTTGGTTGGTTGGTTGGTTGGTTGGTTGGTTGGTTGGTTGGTTGGTTGGTTGGTTGGTTGGTTGGTTGGTTGGTTGGTTGGTTGGTTGGTTGGTTGGTTGGTTGGTTGGTTGGTTGGTTGGTTGGTTGGTTGGTTGGTTGGTTGGTTGGTTGGTTGGTTGGTTGGTTGGTTGGTTGGTTGGTTGGTTGGTTGGTTGGTTGGTTGGTTGGTTGGTTGGTTGGTTGGTTGGTTGGTTGGTTGGTTGGTTGGTTGGTTGGTTGGTTGGTTGGTTGGTTGGTTGGTTGGTTGGTTGGTTGGTTGGTTGGTTGGTTGGTTGGTTGGTTGGTTGGTTGGTTGGTTGGTTGGTTGGTTGGTTGGTTGGTTGGTTGGTTGGTTGGTTGGTTGGTTGGTTGGTTGGTTGGTTGGTTGGTTGGTTGGTTGGTTGGTTGGTTGGTTGGTTGGTTGGTTGGTTGGTTGGTTGGTTGGTTGGTTGGTTGGTTGGTTGGTTGGTTGGTTGGTTGGTTGGTTGGTTGGTTGGTTGGTTGGTTGGTTGGTTGGTTGGTTGGTTGGTTGGTTGGTTGGTTGGTTGGTTGGTTGGTTGGTTGGTTGGTTGGTTGGTTGGTTGGTTGGTTGGTTGGTTGGTTGGTTGGTTGGTTGGTTGGTTGGTTGGTTGGTTGGTTGGTTGGTTGGTTGGTTGGTTGGTTGGTTGGTTGGTTGGTTGGTTGGTTGGTTGGTTGGTTGGTTGGTTGGTTGGTTGGTTGGTTGGTTGGTTGGTTGGTTGGTTGGTTGGTTGGTTGGTTGGTTGGTTGGTTGGTTGGTTGGTTGGTTGGTTGGTTGGTTGGTTGGTTGGTTGGTTGGTTGGTTGGTTGGTTGGTTGGTTGGTTGGTTGGTTGGTTGGTTGGTTGGTTGGTTGGTTGGTTGGTTGGTTGGTTGGTTGGTTGGTTGGTTGGTTGGTTGGTTGGTTGGTTGGTTGGTTGGTTGGTTGGTTGGTTGGTTGGTTGGTTGGTTGGTTGGTTGGTTGGTTGGTTGGTTGGTTGGTTGGTTGGTTGGTTGGTTGGTTGGTTGGTTGGTTGGTTGGTTGGTTGGTTGGTTGGTTGGTTGGTTGGTTGGTTGGTTGGTTGGTTGGTTGGTTGGTTGGTTGGTTGGTTGGTTGGTTGGTTGGTTGGTTGGTTGGTTGGTTGGTTGGTTGGTTGGTTGGTTGGTTGGTTGGTTGGTTGGTTGGTTGGTTGGTTGGTTGGTTGGTTGGTTGGTTGGTTGGTTGGTTGGTTGGTTGGTTGGTTGGTTGGTTGGTTGGTTGGTTGGTTGGTTGGTTGGTTGGTTGGTTGGTTGGTTGGTTGGTTGGTTGGTTGGTTGGTTGGTTGGTTGGTTGGTTGGTTGGTTGGTTGGTTGGTTGGTTGGTTGGTTGGTTGGTTGGTTGGTTGGTTGGTTGGTTGGTTGGTTGGTTGGTTGGTTGGTTGGTTGGTTGGTTGGTTGGTTGGTTGGTTGGTTGGTTGGTTGGTTGGTTGGTTGGTTGGTTGGTTGGTTGGTTGGTTGGTTGGTTGGTTGGTTGGTTGGTTGGTTGGTTGGTTGGTTGGTTGGTTGGTTGGTTGGTTGGTTGGTTGGTTGGTTGGTTGGTTGGTTGGTTGGTTGGTTGGTTGGTTGGTTGGTTGGTTGGTTGGTTGGTTGGTTGGTTGGTTGGTTGGTTGGTTGGTTGGTTGGTTGGTTGGTTGGTTGGTTGGTTGGTTGGTTGGTTGGTTGGTTGGTTGGTTGGTTGGTTGGTTGGTTGGTTGGTTGGTTGGTTGGTTGGTTGGTTGGTTGGTTGGTTGGTTGGTTGGTTGGTTGGTTGGTTGGTTGGTTGGTTGGTTGGTTGGTTGGTTGGTTGGTTGGTTGGTTGGTTGGTTGGTTGGTTGGTTGGTTGGTTGGTTGGTTGGTTGGTTGGTTGGTTGGTTGGTTGGTTGGTTGGTTGGTTGGTTGGTTGGTTGGTTGGTTGGTTGGTTGGTTGGTTGGTTGGTTGGTTGGTTGGTTGGTTGGTTGGTTGGTTGGTTGGTTGGTTGGTTGGTTGGTTGGTTGGTTGGTTGGTTGGTTGGTTGGTTGGTTGGTTGGTTGGTTGGTTGGTTGGTTGGTTGGCTTGGTTGGTTGGTTGGTTGGTTGGTTGGTTGGTTGGTTGGTTGGTTGGTTGGTTGGTTGGTTGGTTGGTTGGTTGGTTGGTTGGTTGGTTGGTTGGTTGGTTGGTTGGTTGGTTGGTTGGTTGGTTGGTTGGTTGGTTGGTTGGTTGGTTGGTTGGTTGGTTGGTTGGTTGGTTGGTTGGTTGGTTGGTTGGTTGGTTGGTTGGTTGGTTGGTTGGTTGGTTGGTTGGTTGGTTGGTTGGTTGGTTGGTTGGTTGGTTGGTTGGTTGGTTGGTTGGTTGGTTGGTTGGTTGGTTGGTTGGTTGGTTGGTTGGTTGGTTGGTTGGTTGGTTGGTTGGTTGGTTGGTTGGTTGGTTGGTTGGTTGGTTGGTTGGTTGGTTGGTTGGTTGGTTGGTTGGTTGGTTGGTTGGTTGGTTGGTTGGTTGGTTGGTTGGTTGGTTGGTTGGTTGGTTGGTTGGTTGGTTGGTTGGTTGGTTGGTTGGTTGGTTGGTTGGTTGGTTGGTTGGTTGGTTGGTTGGTTGGTTGGTTGGTTGGTTGGTTGGTTGGTTGGTTGGTTGGTTGGTTGGTTGGTTGGTTGGTTGGTTGGTTGGTTGGTTGGTTGGTTGGTTGGTTGGTTGGTTGGTTGGTTGGTTGGTTGGTTGGTTGGTTGGTTGGTTGGTTGGTTGGTTGGTTGGTTGGTTGGTTGGTTGGTTGGTTGGTTGGTTGGTTGGTTGGTTGGTTGGTTGGTTGGTTGGTTGGTTGGTTGGTTGGTTGGTTGGTTGGTTGGTTGGTTGGTTGGTTGGTTGGTTGGTTGGTTGGTTGGTTGGTTGGTTGGTTGGTTGGTTGGTTGGTTGGTTGGTTGGTTGGTTGGTTGGTTGGTTGGTTGGTTGGTTGGTTGGTTGGTTGGTTGGTTGGTTGGTTGGTTGGTTGGTTGGTTGGTTGGTTGGTTGGTTGGTTGGTTGGTTGGTTGGTTGGTTGGTTGGTTGGTTGGTTGGTTGGTTGGTTGGTTGGTTGGTTGGTTGGTTGGTTGGTTGGTTGGTTGGTTGGTTGGTTGGTTGGTTGGTTGGTTGGTTGGTTGGTTGGTTGGTTGGTTGGTTGGTTGGTTGGTTGGTTGGTTGGTTGGTTGGTTGGTTGGTTGGTTGGTTGGTTGGTTGGTTGGTTGGTTGGTTGGTTGGTTGGTTGGTTGGTTGGTTGGTTGGTTGGTTGGTTGGTTGGTTGGTTGGTTGGTTGGTTGGTTGGTTGGTTGGTTGGTTGGTTGGTTGGTTGGTTGGTTGGTTGGTTGGTTGGTTGGTTGGTTGGTTGGTTGGTTGGTTGGTTGGTTGGTTGGTTGGTTGGTTGGTTGGTTGGTTGGTTGGTTGGTTGGTTGGTTGGTTGGTTGGTTGGTTGGTTGGTTGGTTGGTTGGTTGGTTGGTTGGTTGGTTGGTTGGTTGGTTGGTTGGTTGGTTGGTTGGTTGGTTGGTTGGTTGGTTGGTTGGTTGGTTGGTTGGTTGGTTGGTTGGTTGGTTGGTTGGTTGGTTGGTTGGTTGGTTGGTTGGTTGGTTGGTTGGTTGGTTGGTTGGTTGGTTGGTTGGTTGGTTGGTTGGTTGGTTGGTTGGTTGGTTGGTTGGTTGGTTGGTTGGTTGGTTGGTTGGTTGGTTGGTTGGTTGGTTGGTTGGTTGGTTGGTTGGTTGGTTGGTTGGTTGGTTGGTTGGTTGGTTGGTTGGTTGGTTGGTTGGTTGGTTGGTTGGTTGGTTGGTTGGTTGGTTGGTTGGTTGGTTGGTTGGTTGGTTGGTTGGTTGGTTGGTTGGTTGGTTGGTTGGTTGGTTGGTTGGTTGGTTGGTTGGTTGGTTGGTTGGTTGGTTGGTTGGTTGGTTGGTTGGTTGGTTGGTTGGTTGGTTGGTTGGTTGGTTGGTTGGTTGGTTGGTTGGTTGGTTGGTTGGTTGGTTGGTTGGTTGGTTGGTTGGTTGGTTGGTTGGTTGGTTGGTTGGTTGGTTGGTTGGTTGGTTGGTTGGTTGGTTGGTTGGTTGGTTGGTTGGTTGGTTGGTTGGTTGGTTGGTTGGTTGGTTGGTTGGTTGGTTGGTTGGTTGGTTGGTTGGTTGGTTGGTTGGTTGGTTGGTTGGTTGGTTGGTTGGTTGGTTGGTTGGTTGGTTGGTTGGTTGGTTGGTTGGTTGGTTGGTTGGTTGGTTGGTTGGTTGGTTGGTTGGTTGGTTGGTTGGTTGGTTGGTTGGTTGGTTGGTTGGTTGGTTGGTTGGTTGGTTGGTTGGTTGGTTGGTTGGTTGGTTGGTTGGTTGGTTGGTTGGTTGGTTGGTTGGTTGGTTGGTTGGTTGGTTGGTTGGTTGGTTGGTTGGTTGGTTGGTTGGTTGGTTGGTTGGTTGGTTGGTTGGTTGGTTGGTTGGTTGGTTGGTTGGTTGGTTGGTTGGTTGGTTGGTTGGTTGGTTGGTTGGTTGGTTGGTTGGTTGGTTGGTTGGTTGGTTGGTTGGTTGGTTGGTTGGTTGGTTGGTTGGTTGGTTGGTTGGTTGGTTGGTTGGTTGGTTGGTTGGTTGGTTGGTTGGTTGGTTGGTTGGTTGGTTGGTTGGTTGGTTGGTTGGTTGGTTGGTTGGTTGGTTGGTTGGTTGGTTGGTTGGTTGGTTGGTTGGTTGGTTGGTTGGTTGGTTGGTTGGTTGGTTGGTTGGTTGGTTGGTTGGTTGGTTGGTTGGTTGGTTGGTTGGTTGGTTGGTTGGTTGGTTGGTTGGTTGGTTGGTTGGTTGGTTGGTTGGTTGGTTGGTTGGTTGGTTGGTTGGTTGGTTGGTTGGTTGGTTGGTTGGTTGGTTGGTTGGTTGGTTGGTTGGTTGGTTGGTTGGTTGGTTGGTTGGTTGGTTGGTTGGTTGGTTGGTTGGTTGGTTGGTTGGTTGGTTGGTTGGTTGGTTGGTTGGTTGGTTGGTTGGTTGGTTGGTTGGTTGGTTGGTTGGTTGGTTGGTTGGTTGGTTGGTTGGTTGGTTGGTTGGTTGGTTGGTTGGTTGGTTGGTTGGTTGGTTGGTTGGTTGGTTGGTTGGTTGGTTGGTTGGTTGGTTGGTTGGTTGGTTGGTTGGTTGGTTGGTTGGTTGGTTGGTTGGTTGGTTGGTTGGTTGGTTGGTTGGTTGGTTGGTTGGTTGGTTGGTTGGTTGGTTGGTTGGTTGGTTGGTTGGTTGGTTGGTTGGTTGGTTGGTTGGTTGGTTGGTTGGTTGGTTGGTTGGTTGGTTGGTTGGTTGGTTGGTTGGTTGGTTGGTTGGTTGGTTGGTTGGTTGGTTGGTTGGTTGGTTGGTTGGTTGGTTGGTTGGTTGGTTGGTTGGTTGGTTGGTTGGTTGGTTGGTTGGTTGGTTGGTTGGTTGGTTGGTTGGTTGGTTGGTTGGTTGGTTGGTTGGTTGGTTGGTTGGTTGGTTGGTTGGTTGGTTGGTTGGTTGGTTGGTTGGTTGGTTGGTTGGTTGGTTGGTTGGTTGGTTGGTTGGTTGGTTGGTTGGTTGGTTGGTTGGTTGGTTGGTTGGTTGGTTGGTTGGTTGGTTGGTTGGTTGGTTGGTTGGTTGGTTGGTTGGTTGGTTGGTTGGTTGGTTGGTTGGTTGGTTGGTTGGTTGGTTGGTTGGTTGGTTGGTTGGTTGGTTGGTTGGTTGGTTGGTTGGTTGGTTGGTTGGTTGGTTGGTTGGTTGGTTGGTTGGTTGGTTGGTTGGTTGGTTGGTTGGTTGGTTGGTTGGTTGGTTGGTTGGTTGGTTGGTTGGTTGGTTGGTTGGTTGGTTGGTTGGTTGGTTGGTTGGTTGGTTGGTTGGTTGGTTGGTTGGTTGGTTGGTTGGTTGGTTGGTTGGTTGGTTGGTTGGTTGGTTGGTTGGTTGGTTGGTTGGTTGGTTGGTTGGTTGGTTGGTTGGTTGGTTGGTTGGTTGGTTGGTTGGTTGGTTGGTTGGTTGGTTGGTTGGTTGGTTGGTTGGTTGGTTGGTTGGTTGGTTGGTTGGTTGGTTGGTTGGTTGGTTGGTTGGTTGGTTGGTTGGTTGGTTGGTTGGTTGGTTGGTTGGTTTTTTTTTTTTTTTTTTTTTTTTTTTCCTAATCTACTTATGAGTATAGGATCCTCGCTAATGACTACGGGCGATCGAATACTTTCTTGGTGTAACTTTTAGGCATTATTATGTTTTGATAGATTAATTTATAGAATAAGATAGATCATTATCATATTTCCATATATAAATATAAATATATATATATATATATACAATTTTTGCAGATACATAGTATACATTAATTTTATGGGACGTCCTTGTTAAATTGTTTTAATGTTGTTATTATTTGATTTATATGTTTCATAAAAGTTTCTGTACATGGTTTGCTGTCAAATATTTCGTCAAAATTGAATGGACTTATGTTTGTGTTGTTACAATTGATTTCGTGATCCAGTCTGGTTGAGTTGTATCTGGGGCATTCTTCAAGGAGATGTCTAATTGTTTGAGGGGTGAGAGAGTCACATGGACATAGATGTGATGTTTTTATTTTAATACGGTATAGGTAACTCAAGTTATACCCGTGGCCCGTCATTATTTGGGTCAGCTCAAAAGTGGGGTCTATGGCTGCGAAGATCTTGTGGATTTTCTCTAAGGTGGGGCAAAGTTCTTTGGTGTGAGCTCCAGTTTGCGCAGAAGTATAGATATCATTCGAATAAGTTTTGTTGAGTGATTTCATAGTGTGTTTGATGATGCTGATTGGAAATTTGCAGTATTGGAAGGGCACGTGAGATGTCGCGGCAGCTTTGGCTGCGGCATCCGCTTCCTCGTTTCCTTTAAGGCCCACGTGTGATCTGACCCAAATGAACCTAGCCTTATGATTACTGTCATTCATGTTCTTAATGAGTTTATGTATGGAAACAACCGCGGGATTTGTGCTATCCCTGTTGCTCATTTCCTTTAGACTTGAAAGGGAGTCAGTCAGGACAGCGAGATCTGATATGTTGCTCTGTACAGCCCAGCAGCAAGCTTTTTGGATAGCGAGGAGCTCTGCTTGGTATACAGAGCAACAATTGTGTAGTTTAAATTTTTTCAGCACCTTCACTTCCTCCCGCTCGTACGCCACAAAGGCAGCTCCAACTTTACCATCGTCGTGTTTGCTCCCATCGGTGTAGACTTGGGTGCATTCTGTCGGGCAGAGTTGGGATATTTCTTCCTGTGTGGTGGCAGAGAAATATTCGACGCATATCCTGTCAGCTGGATGTAATAGCTCCTTGCTTCTCACTGGCCTGTCCAATGTGATGTCATCAGGCAAGAGGGAGGAAATTCCCGACAATCTGGTATTCTCTACTTCGGCCACCTCATTAACCTTGAGGTGGAGTGGGGTGAGCCTCGCGAGAGCTATAGCTGCCGTGGCGGAAACCGTGCGGAACGACCTGATGATTTTGATTGCAAAGCCTCTTTGCAGGGATCTCAATTGATTCTTAACTGTCTCAAATTTTGTGGCAGAGCCCCAGATGCCTGCAGCGTATGTAACAGTGGGTTCAATAACGTGTTTATATATGGTCCTGATGTTGTCGGGGTGTGCTCCCCACGTGGGGCGCACAAGTCTGGCTAATTTATTGTAGATCATAGTAGATTTATTTATTGTGTGTTTAACATGTTTGATGAATTTGAGGTTTTTATCAATTATGACGCCGAGAAGTTTTATGTCATCGACATACTGTAGTTCCGTGTTGTTGAAGACAATTTTGGCCGCTTTGGCTTTCGGAGTAAAAGCTATGATTTGGGTTTTGCTGGGGCCGAAGGTCAGCTTAACTTCGTGGCCCCATTGGATTATAGTCTCTAGTGCCTTGTTAGCTGAGTGCTGTATGTCCATAGGTCTCTTGCCTTGGACGATGAGGAGGACATCATCAGCAAAGGCTTGCATGTGGCACCCCTCCGGCAGTTTAATATCGAACAGATCGTCGAGTATCAAATTCCAAAATTGGGGGCCACATACAGAGCCTTGGACGCATCCTCTGCTCATGGTCTTGGTTGCAGTAGCGTCAGCGTAATTCAAGGACACTTCACGGTCCTGGATGTAGTTGAGAATGATTTTATAGATATTGTTTGGGCATTGGGCGAGTTTCAATCTTTTAAGCAGGACTGGCCACCAAGCATTATCAAACGCCGCCTGTATGTCTAATGAGATTGCAATCACAAGTTGTTTTTTGGTTTTAGCTTCTTTGATGGTGCTTACCGCTTTACTGAGTGCATCGATGGTGGAGGTCTGCCCTTTGAATCCAAACTGGAGAGGGTTGGAGTGATTGTTCTGTTCCAGGTGGTAAGTCAGTCTTGTGCTTATCAATTTCTCCAGCAACTTTCCAAAGACATTGATTAGGCCGATTGGGCGGTATGCAGAGGTGTTGGAGTAGTCGATCCTGTGTGGCTTTGGCAGTATGATGACCTGGGCCCTTTTCCACTCCTTTGGGAAGTAGGATAGTTCTAAACATCTGTTCATGAGCCTAGTGACTATGCTGGTAAATTCGGTGGTGAATGCTAAGCAGATGTTGGCTGTGAGGTGGTCTAAGCCTGGTGCCTTTTTTGCGCTCATGGATTTGAGGGATCCTAAAACCTCTTCCTCAGTAAAGGGCCTATCGTTGGGTGTATTAGGTGTATGCCACATATCAGCACGGAGTCGCTTCTGCTGTGCTGTTGTGTCCCTGGTGTCGTCCGGGTAAAATTTATCAAGTAGCGATTGGGCAGTATCATCAGTCGATGTAGTGTGATGATGGTTACTGAGGCCAACGGTTACGCAGGGTTTTGCTTGGGGTAAGTCTTTTAATAGTCTGTTAGTCAGGGACCATACGTTCTCCTTACCCTGTTTGCAGCAAAAAGACTTAAAATGTTCAGTTGAGGTTTTGTGGATAGCAGATGAGTATTGGTCCTTGAGTGCCTTCCTTTCCTGGAGGGCAGCTTCGATCGATTTATTGGATCTGATGAGGTCTTGGATTCTGTGATGGATTTTGATCACCTTTTTCTTTAGTTCATCCAATTCAGCATTCCACCAAGGGATATACTCATATCTGTTCCGCTTTTGACTGAGTGTATCGTCGCATACATGTTGAATTGTTCTAGTCAAGTCTGTGATGAACAGTTCCATATTTTGTGCATCGAGTGCCTCTATGTGTTTCCTTTCTATGTTCGTAGTACGGATTGCCTTAGCTAAGTTGACCTTAAAATTTGACCAGTTGACATTTTCTGTGACATATTTGTGCGTGGATATTTTCTTCTTCTTACATAAATCTGTTTTGCAAAGTCGGAGGGTGTAGTCTATTGCGTTGTGTCCACTTGAAATGCATGCATCCATGTTGATTTTCCAGTCGTGGATTTTGTGAGCGAGACTGTCCGAGAACATGGTAAGGTCAATGAATGAGCTGCGCCTCATGCCATGTATAATGGTCGAGTAGGTGGGTGTGCTGCCCGTGTTGCCTATTATCAGGTCGTGCGAGATTGTTAAGGAGAAGATATCGTTACCCCTTTTGTTTGCACTTGAGGAACCCCAGGCCGGGTGCCAACCGTTGAAGTCGCCACCGATCAGCACTTGTGCATGTTCGTGAGCCCTCAGGAAGATCTCCAAACGACTTAGGGTGTTAAACTCGTCTGCTTTGGGTTCTATGTATAATGATACCAGGAATAGCTTCCGTCCCTTGGTGATAATCTGCACTATACTGAGGTTGGGAGATGAGTATTCCGACATCCCCAGGGTGGCCGCTATTCCGGTTTTAATCAGGATACATGCTTTGACACGATCGTTGCTGTTCGGGAATTGGTGCATCTCGTATCCCGGGATATTTTTAGCTACTTTCGTGTTGCCGACATACGGCTCGCTAATGAACCCTACGGCATAGTTATGTGCGATGAAGTAATTGATAAATTCGCTGTGGCAGTTGTAGCTCCTATCAACATTACATTGTAGCATTTTCATTGATTGCTATGCTCCATAGTCGGTTCTAGATATTACTCGGTTGCGCATGGTTTCCCTGAGTGGACAGCGGTTAGACGTGGCCGAGTGCCGTGTGTCGGAAGCATTGATGGATTTGCCATTTCTGTTAGTGCAGTTGTAACATTTCGCTTCGTCGCTGTTATTTTTAAGAGGGCAATTTTCCACTGTGTGGTCGGCAGTCCCGCAATGGGCGCATGGGCTATTGTCGGCAGTGCAAAATTTCTTTAGGTGGCCAAATTGAAGGCACTTATGGCATTGAAGAAGCGGTACAAATTCCTCCACATGCACTCTTTGGTGATCTACGTTCACTCTTCCTATCTCCAAGATCTTCCTCCAAACCCGCGGTGACGTAATGAAGACGGCATTATACAGCTTATCGTTTCTGTTATTTCTTTCGAATTTGAATTGTAGTTCTTCTGTGTTCATCTTCAGGGCCTCCAAGTCCGCATTTTGAGTGGCGATAAGGCTGGCGAGTTCGTCTGCCGGAGTTTGCTTGCGGATCCCCTTCAGAATGACCATCGGCTTGAGCTGCCGAGAAGGTTCCGCTCTGATGTTAGCGGAAGACTGCATACGTTGCAAAGTTTCGTCCCGTTGGTGAGCGGTATCGAATTCAACCCGCAGCCTGTTCTTGCCTACGTTACGAACTCCCGCAGGTGCGTAGTTAACTTCTTTAAAGTGGATGCTCTTATGCCACTCCTCGGCTACCTCCTGTCTGTTCGCCCCCTCCGAGGTCGGATATATGATTATTGCTGGTTTATTAATTCGCTTTTCTGTTTCAGGTGGGGTAATGGTGCTGATGTTGGCGATACTCGCGGATGGTACAACCTGGGCAACCTGGGCATACGACCGACGATTCGCGCTAGATTTAGCATGCGTGTCCTGCGAGCGTGGCGGTTGCTGAGAGAACTTTCTAAGTTCTTCCCGTACGCAGGCGACAATTTCTTGCTTCAGGTCCGAGTGCAGATGGGTGTCTGGATCAGCGGAGGCGGGTGCGGCGAGGGCGGAACCGGCAGAGGCGGAAGCGGCAGAGGCGGAACCGGAGGCTAAGTCCCCCGTATTCTTTAAAACCATGGCGGCCTTTAGGATCTCGGCGCCTGCCACACGGATGAGATCTTTGTTTATCCTGGAGACGTTATTCGCCTCCACTAGGGCGTTGTTGATGCACTCTACCAACTTTCCTATGGTATCCAGAAAGGAGTTGTGGTCCGTAACCGCAGCAGCCCGAACCGGAAGATCATCTTCAGTGACTTCCACTCTCTCTCGCCTGGACGCCGGTTTCGTTTTTTGTGCCATATTCGATTACTAGAGTAACTATTATTTAATGAATAATTAATTTAATATATATTTTTTTTTTTTTTTTTTTTTTTTTTTTTTTTGTTACAGGTTTTTCCAGGTGCGGCGGTTGCTGGGAGGGCAACAAGGACGACGAGGAGACTGCGGGAGACCTCAAGAATGGTGGCGAGAGAAGAAAGAAGAAAAAGAAAATGGTAAGAAAAAATAAAAAAAAAAAAAAATAAATAAAAAAATAAAAAAAAAATAAAAATAAAAGTTCTATTTCTATTGTAAAATTGAAATTTTTACTGTCGTAATTATATTACTAAACAGAGGGTGGGTGGGCGGGCTTTCAAAAACTGAAAAGTGAAATATCTGGGGAAGTACTAATCGGATGTTAACAAAAGTGGTGTCGGAAGAAAGGTCTCGGCGAGACGCAACTATGGGGATATAAAAGAAAGTGATAGGTGGAAGGACCGCCACACAGTCACGGTGGAAAGTTTTGAGAGAATAAAATTGAAGAAAATTCGTGAAAAATTAAATATGGAAATTTTTTAAAAGAAAATGGTGTATTTGAATAGGCGCTGACGAGCTGAATAAAATGATATATGGATCGCCAAAGTCGGCCAAAGGACGACAGTGGTAAGTTGGTTTGAAGATTCAGTGAGTATGTTTTGTATGGGGAACGGGACTTAACCTCTATACCTCGGTTCCCCTGAAAATTCTAAAAATTTTGGATTTTCTATTGAAAAACGATATAATCGGGTATATTACAACTAAACTAAGATATTATTTGAAATGAGACTAGTGTCTAAAGTTAGTACTTTTAAAGTTATAAGTGAATTAAGTTGTTAAAAAATGAAGTATATAAAAAACTGAAAAGTGAAATATCTGGGGAAGTACTAATCGGATGTTAACAAAAGTGGTGTCGGAAGAAAGGTCTCGGCGAGACGCAACTATGGGGATATAAAAGAAAGTGATAGGTGGAAGGACCGCCACACAGTCACGGTGGAAAGTTTTGAGAGAATAAAATTGAAGAAAATTCGTGAAAAATTAAATATGGAAATTTTTTAAAAGAAAATGGTGTATTTGAATAGGCGCTGACGAGCTGAATAAAATGATATATGGATCGCCAAAGTCGGCCAAAGGACGACAGTGGTAAGTTGGTTTGAAGATTCAGTGAGTATGTTTTGTATGGGGAACGGGACTTAACCTCTATACCTCGGTTCCCCTGAAAATTCTAAAAATTTTGGATTTTCTATTGAAAAACGATATAATCGGGTATATTACAACTAAACTAAGATATTATTTGAAATGAGACTAGTGTCTAAAGTTAGTACTTTTAAAGTTATAAGTGAATTAAGTTGTTAAAAAATGAAGTATATAAAAAACTGAAAAGTGAAATATCTGGGGAAGTACTAATCGGATGTTAACAAAAGTGGTGTCGGAAGAAAGGTCTCGGCGAGACGCAACTATGGGGATATAAAAGAAAGTGATAGGTGGAAGGACCGCCACACAGTCACGGTGGAAAGTTTTGAGAGAATAAAATTGAAGAAAATTCGTGAAAAATTAAATATGGAAATTTTTTAAAAGAAAATGGTGTATTTGAATAGGCGCTGACGAGCTGAATAAAATGATATATGGATCGCCAAAGTCGGCCAAAGGACGACAGTGGTAAGTTGGTTTGAAGATTCAGTGAGTATCTGGTTGGTTGGTTGGTTGGTTGGTTGGTTGGTTGGTTGGTTGGTTGGTTGGTTGGTTGGTTGGTTGGTTGGTTGGTTGGTTGGTTGGTTGGTTGGTTGGTTGGTTGGTTGGTTGGTTGGTTGGTTGGTTGGTTGGTTGGTTGGTTGGTTGGTTGGTTGGTTGGTTGGTTGGTTGGTTGGTTGGTTGGTTGGTTGGTTGGTTGGTTGGTTGGTTGGTTGGTTGGTTGGTTGGTTGGTTGGTTGGTTGGTTGGTTGGTTGGTTGGTTGGTTGGTTGGTTGGTTGGTTGGTTGGTTGGTTGGTTGGTTGGTTGGTTGGTTGGTTGGTTGGTTGGTTGGTTGGTTGGTTGGTTGGTTGGTTGGTTGGTTGGTTGGTTGGTTGGTTGGTTGGTTGGTTGGTTGGTTGGTTGGTTGGTTGGTTGGTTGGTTGGTTGGTTGGTTGGTTGGTTGGTTGGTTGGTTGGTTGGTTGGTTGGTTGGTTGGTTGGTTGGTTGGTTGGTTGGTTGGTTGGTTGGTTGGTTGGTTGGTTGGTTGGTTGGTTGGTTGGTTGGTTGGTTGGTTGGTTGGTTGGTTGGTTGGTTGGTTGGTTGGTTGGTTGGTTGGTTGGTTGGTTGGTTGGTTGGTTGGTTGGTTGGTTGGTTGGTTGGTTGGTTGGTTGGTTGGTTGGTTGGTTGGTTGGTTGGTTGGTTGGTTGGTTGGTTGGTTGGTTGGTTGGTTGGTTGGTTGGTTGGTTGGTTGGTTGGTTGGTTGGTTGGTTGGTTGGTTGGTTGGTTGGTTGGTTGGTTGGTTGGTTGGTTGGTTGGTTGGTTGGTTGGTTGGTTGGTTGGTTGGTTGGTTGGTTGGTTGGTTGGTTGGTTGGTTGGTTGGTTGGTTGGTTGGTTGGTTGGTTGGTTGGTTGGTTGGTTGGTTGGTTGGTTGGTTGGTTGGTTGGTTGGTTGGTTGGTTGGTTGGTTGGTTGGTTGGTTGGTTGGTTGGTTGGTTGGTTGGTTGGTTGGTTGGTTGGTTGGTTGGTTGGTTGGTTGGTTGGTTGGTTGGTTGGTTGGTTGGTTGGTTGGTTGGTTGGTTGGTTGGTTGGTTGGTTGGTTGGTTGGTTGGTTGGTTGGTTGGTTGGTTGGTTGGTTGGTTGGTTGGTTGGTTGGTTGGTTGGTTGGTTGGTTGGTTGGTTGGTTGGTTGGTTGGTTGGTTGGTTGGTTGGTTGGTTGGTTGGTTGGTTGGTTGGTTGGTTGGTTGGTTGGTTGGTTGGTTGGTTGGTTGGTTGGTTGGTTGGTTGGTTGGTTGGTTGGTTGGTTGGTTGGTTGGTTGGTTGGTTGGTTGGTTGGTTGGTTGGTTGGTTGGTTGGTTGGTTGGTTGGTTGGTTGGTTGGTTGGTTGGTTGGTTGGTTGGTTGGTTGGTTGGTTGGTTGGTTGGTTGGTTGGTTGGTTGGTTGGTTGGTTGGTTGGTTGGTTGGTTGGTTGGTTGGTTGGTTGGTTGGTTGGTTGGTTGGTTGGTTGGTTGGTTGGTTGGTTGGTTGGTTGGTTGGTTGGTTGGTTGGTTGGTTGGTTGGTTGGTTGGTTGGTTGGTTGGTTGGTTGGTTGGTTGGTTGGTTGGTTGGTTGGTTGGTTGGTTGGTTGGTTGGTTGGTTGGTTGGTTGGTTGGTTGGTTGGTTGGTTGGTTGGTTGGTTGGTTGGTTGGTTGGTTGGTTGGTTGGTTGGTTGGTTGGTTGGTTGGTTGGTTGGTTGGTTGGTTGGTTGGTTGGTTGGTTGGTTGGTTGGTTGGTTGGTTGGTTGGTTGGTTGGTTGGTTGGTTGGTTGGTTGGTTGGTTGGTTGGTTGGTTGGTTGGTTGGTTGGTTGGTTGGTTGGTTGGTTGGTTGGTTGGTTGGTTGGTTGGTTGGTTGGTTGGTTGGTTGGTTGGTTGGTTGGTTGGTTGGTTGGTTGGTTGGTTGGTTGGTTGGTTGGTTGGTTGGTTGGTTGGTTGGTTGGTTGGTTGGTTGGTTGGTTGGTTGGTTGGTTGGTTGGTTGGTTGGTTGGTTGGTTGGTTGGTTGGTTGGTTGGTTGGTTGGTTGGTTGGTTGGTTGGTTGGTTGGTTGGTTGGTTGGTTGGTTGGTTGGTTGGTTGGTTGGTTGGTTGGTTGGTTGGTTGGTTGGTTGGTTGGTTGGTTGGTTGGTTGGTTGGTTGGTTGGTTGGTTGGTTGGTTGGTTGGTTGGTTGGTTGGTTGGTTGGTTGGTTGGTTGGTTGGTTGGTTGGTTGGTTGGTTGGTTGGTTGGTTGGTTGGTTGGTTGGTTGGTTGGTTGGTTGGTTGGTTGGTTGGTTGGTTGGTTGGTTGGTTGGTTGGTTGGTTGGTTGGTTGGTTGGTTGGTTGGTTGGTTGGTTGGTTGGTTGGTTGGTTGGTTGGTTGGTTGGTTGGTTGGTTGGTTGGTTGGTTGGTTGGTTGGTTGGTTGGTTGGTTGGTTGGTTGGTTGGTTGGTTGGTTGGTTGGTTGGTTGGTTGGTTGGTTGGTTGGTTGGTTGGTTGGTTGGTTGGTTGGTTGGTTGGTTGGTTGGTTGGTTGGTTGGTTGGTTGGTTGGTTGGTTGGTTGGTTGGTTGGTTGGTTGGTTGGTTGGTTGGTTGGTTGGTTGGTTGGTTGGTTGGTTGGTTGGTTGGTTGGTTGGTTGGTTGGTTGGTTGGTTGGTTGGTTGGTTGGTTGGTTGGTTGGTTGGTTGGTTGGTTGGTTGGTTGGTTGGTTGGTTGGTTGGTTGGTTGGTTGGTTGGTTGGTTGGTTGGTTGGTTGGTTGGTTGGTTGGTTGGTTGGTTGGTTGGTTGGTTGGTTGGTTGGTTGGTTGGTTGGTTGGTTGGTTGGTTGGTTGGTTGGTTGGTTGGTTGGTTGGTTGGTTGGTTGGTTGGTTGGTTGGTTGGTTGGTTGGTTGGTTGGTTGGTTGGTTGGTTGGTTGGTTGGTTGGTTGGTTGGTTGGTTGGTTGGTTGGTTGGTTGGTTGGTTGGTTGGTTGGTTGGTTGGTTGGTTGGTTGGTTGGTTGGTTGGTTGGTTGGTTGGTTGGTTGGTTGGTTGGTTGGTTGGTTGGTTGGTTGGTTGGTTGGTTGGTTGGTTGGTTGGTTGGTTGGTTGGTTGGTTGGTTGGTTGGTTGGTTGGTTGGTTGGTTGGTTGGTTGGTTGGTTGGTTGGTTGGTTGGTTGGTTGGTTGGTTGGTTGGTTGGTTGGTTGGTTGGTTGGTTGGTTGGTTGGTTGGTTGGTTGGTTGGTTGGTTGGTTGGTTGGTTGGTTGGTTGGTTGGTTGGTTGGTTGGTTGGTTGGTTGGTTGGTTGGTTGGTTGGTTGGTTGGTTGGTTGGTTGGTTGGTTGGTTGGTTGGTTGGTTGGTTGGTTGGTTGGTTGGTTGGTTGGTTGGTTGGTTGGTTGGTTGGTTGGTTGGTTGGTTGGTTGGTTGGTTGGTTGGTTGGTTGGTTGGTTGGTTGGTTGGTTGGTTGGTTGGTTGGTTGGTTGGTTGGTTGGTTGGTTGGTTGGTTGGTTGGTTGGTTGGTTGGTTGGTTGGTTGGTTGGTTGGTTGGTTGGTTGGTTGGTTGGTTGGTTGGTTGGTTGGTTGGTTGGTTGGTTGGTTGGTTGGTTGGTTGGTTGGTTGGTTGGTTGGTTGGTTGGTTGGTTGGTTGGTTGGTTGGTTGGTTGGTTGGTTGGTTGGTTGGTTGGTTGGTTGGTTGGTTGGTTGGTTGGTTGGTTGGTTGGTTGGTTGGTTGGTTGGTTGGTTGGTTGGTTGGTTGGTTGGTTGGTTGGTTGGTTGGTTGGTTGGTTGGTTGGTTGGTTGGTTGGTTGGTTGGTTGGTTGGTTGGTTGGTTGGTTGGTTGGTTGGTTGGTTGGTTGGTTGGTTGGTTGGTTGGTTGGTTGGTTGGTTGGTTGGTTGGTTGGTTGGTTGGTTGGTTGGTTGGTTGGTTGGTTGGTTGGTTGGTTGGTTGGTTGGTTGGTTGGTTGGTTGGTTGGTTGGTTGGTTGGTTGGTTGGTTGGTTGGTTGGTTGGTTGGTTGGTTGGTTGGTTGGTTGGTTGGTTGGTTGGTTGGTTGGTTGGTTGGTTGGTTGGTTGGTTGGTTGGTTGGTTGGTTGGTTGGTTGGTTGGTTGGTTGGTTGGTTGGTTGGTTGGTTGGTTGGTTGGTTGGTTGGTTGGTTGGTTGGTTGGTTGGTTGGTTGGTTGGTTGGTTGGTTGGTTGGTTGGTTGGTTGGTTGGTTGGTTGGTTGGTTGGTTGGTTGGTTGGTTGGTTGGTTGGTTGGTTGGTTGGTTGGTTGGTTGGTTGGTTGGTTGGTTGGTTGGTTGGTTGGTTGGTTGGTTGGTTGGTTGGTTGGTTGGTTGGTTGGTTGGTTGGTTGGTTGGTTGGTTGGTTGGTTGGTTGGTTGGTTGGTTGGTTGGTTGGTTGGTTGGTTGGTTGGTTGGTTGGTTGGTTGGTTGGTTGGTTGGTTGGTTGGTTGGTTGGTTGGTTGGTTGGTTGGTTGGTTGGTTGGTTGGTTGGTTGGTTGGTTGGTTGGTTGGTTGGTTGGTTGGTTGGTTGGTTGGTTGGTTGGTTGGTTGGTTGGTTGGTTGGTTGGTTGGTTGGTTGGTTGGTTGGTTGGTTGGTTGGTTGGTTGGTTGGTTGGTTGGTTGGTTGGTTGGTTGGTTGGTTGGTTGGTTGGTTGGTTGGTTGGTTGGTTGGTTGGTTGGTTGGTTGGTTGGTTGGTTGGTTGGTTGGTTGGTTGGTTGGTTGGTTGGTTGGTTGGTTGGTTGGTTGGTTGGTTGGTTGGTTGGTTGGTTGGTTGGTTGGTTGGTTGGTTGGTTGGTTGGTTGGTTGGTTGGTTGGTTGGTTGGTTGGTTGGTTGGTTGGTTGGTTGGTTGGTTGGTTGGTTGGTTGGTTGGTTGGTTGGTTGGTTGGTTGGTTGGTTGGTTGGTTGGTTGGTTGGTTGGTTGGTTGGTTGGTTGGTTGGTTGGTTGGTTGGTTGGTTGGTTGGTTGGTTGGTTGGTTGGTTGGTTGGTTGGTTGGTTGGTTGGTTGGTTGGTTGGTTGGTTGGTTGGTTGGTTGGTTGGTTGGTTGGTTGGTTGGTTGGTTGGTTGGTTGGTTGGTTGGTTGGTTGGTTGGTTGGTTGGTTGGTTGGTTGGTTGGTTGGTTGGTTGGTTGGTTGGTTGGTTGGTTGGTTGGTTGGTTGGTTGGTTGGTTGGTTGGTTGGTTGGTTGGTTGGTTGGTTGGTTGGTTGGTTGGTTGGTTGGTTGGTTGGTTGGTTGGTTGGTTGGTTGGTTGGTTGGTTGGTTGGTTGGTTGGTTGGTTGGTTGGTTGGTTGGTTGGTTGGTTGGTTGGTTGGTTGGTTGGTTGGTTGGTTGGTTGGTTGGTTGGTTGGTTGGTTGGTTGGTTGGTTGGTTGGTTGGTTGGTTGGTTGGTTGGTTGGTTGGTTGGTTGGTTGGTTGGTTGGTTGGTTGGTTGGTTGGTTGGTTGGTTGGTTGGTTGGTTGGTTGGTTGGTTGGTTGGTTGGTTGGTTGGTTGGTTGGTTGGTTGGTTGGTTGGTTGGTTGGTTGGTTGGTTGGTTGGTTGGTTGGTTGGTTGGTTGGTTGGTTGGTTGGTTGGTTGGTTGGTTGGTTGGTTGGTTGGTTGGTTGGTTGGTTGGTTGGTTGGTTGGTTGGTTGGTTGGTTGGTTGGTTGGTTGGTTGGTTGGTTGGTTGGTTGGTTGGTTGGTTGGTTGGTTGGTTGGTTGGTTGGTTGGTTGGTTGGTTGGTTGGTTGGTTGGTTGGTTGGTTGGTTGGTTGGTTGGTTGGTTGGTTGGTTGGTTGGTTGGTTGGTTGGTTGGTTGGTTGGTTGGTTGGTTGGTTGGTTGGTTGGTTGGTTGGTTGGTTGGTTGGTTGGTTGGTTGGTTGGTTGGTTGGTTGGTTGGTTGGTTGGTTGGTTGGTTGGTTGGTTGGTTGGTTGGTTGGTTGGTTGGTTGGTTGGTTGGTTGGTTGGTTGGTTGGTTGGTTGGTTGGTTGGTTGGTTGGTTGGTTGGTTGGTTGGTTGGTTGGTTGGTTGGTTGGTTGGTTGGTTGGTTGGTTGGTTGGTTGGTTGGTTGGTTGGTTGGTTGGTTGGTTGGTTGGTTGGTTGGTTGGTTGGTTGGTTGGTTGGTTGGTTGGTTGGTTGGTTGGTTGGTTGGTTGGTTGGTTGGTTGGTTGGTTGGTTGGTTGGTTGGTTGGTTGGTTGGTTGGTTGGTTGGTTGGTTGGTTGGTTGGTTGGTTGGTTGGTTGGTTGGTTGGTTGGTTGGTTGGTTGGTTGGTTGGTTGGTTGGTTGGTTGGTTGGTTGGTTGGTTGGTTGGTTGGTTGGTTGGTTGGTTGGTTGGTTGGTTGGTTGGTTGGTTGGTTGGTTGGTTGGTTGGTTGGTTGGTTGGTTGGTTGGTTGGTTGGTTGGTTGGTTGGTTGGTTGGTTGGTTGGTTGGTTGGTTGGTTGGTTGGTTGGTTGGTTGGTTGGTTGGTTGGTTGGTTGGTTGGTTGGTTGGTTGGTTGGTTGGTTGGTTGGTTGGTTGGTTGGTTGGTTGGTTGGTTGGTTGGTTGGTTGGTTGGTTGGTTGGTTGGTTGGTTGGTTGGTTGGTTGGTTGGTTGGTTGGTTGGTTGGTTGGTTGGTTGGTTGGTTGGTTGGTTGGTTGGTTGGTTGGTTGGTTGGTTGGTTGGTTGGTTGGTTGGTTGGTTGGTTGGTTGGTTGGTTGGTTGGTTGGTTGGTTGGTTGGTTGGTTGGTTGGTTGGTTGGTTGGTTGGTTGGTTGGTTGGTTGGTTGGTTGGTTGGTTGGTTGGTTGGTTGGTTTTTTTTTTTTTTTTTTTTTTTTTTTCCTAATCTACTTATGAGTATAGGATCCTCGCTAATGACTACGGGCGATCGAATACTTTCTTGGTGTAACTTTTAGGCATTATTATGTTTTGATAGATTAATTTATAGAATAAGATAGATCATTATCATATTTCCATATATAAATATAAATATATATATATATATATACAATTTTTGCAGATACATAGTATACATTAATTTTATGGGACGTCCTTGTTAAATTGTTTTAATGTTGTTATTATTTGATTTATATGTTTCATAAAAGTTTCTGTACATGGTTTGCTGTCAAATATTTCGTCAAAATTGAATGGACTTATGTTTGTGTTGTTACAATTGATTTCGTGATCCAGTCTGGTTGAGTTGTATCTGGGGCATTCTTCAAGGAGATGTCTAATTGTTTGAGGGGTGAGAGAGTCACATGGACATAGATGTGATGTTTTTATTTTAATACGGTATAGGTAACTCAAGTTATACCCGTGGCCCGTCATTATTTGGGTCAGCTCAAAAGTGGGGTCTATGGCTGCGAAGATCTTGTGGATTTTCTCTAAGGTGGGGCAAAGTTCTTTGGTGTGAGCTCCAGTTTGCGCAGAAGTATAGATATCATTCGAATAAGTTTTGTTGAGTGATTTCATAGTGTGTTTGATGATGCTGATTGGAAATTTGCAGTATTGGAAGGGCACGTGAGATGTCGCGGCAGCTTTGGCTGCGGCATCCGCTTCCTCGTTTCCTTTAAGGCCCACGTGTGATCTGACCCAAATGAACCTAGCCTTATGATTACTGTCATTCATGTTCTTAATGAGTTTATGTATGGAAACAACCGCGGGATTTGTGCTATCCCTGTTGCTCATTTCCTTTAGACTTGAAAGGGAGTCAGTCAGGACAGCGAGATCTGATATGTTGCTCTGTACAGCCCAGCAGCAAGCTTTTTGGATAGCGAGGAGCTCTGCTTGGTATACAGAGCAACAATTGTGTAGTTTAAATTTTTTCAGCACCTTCACTTCCTCCCGCTCGTACGCCACAAAGGCAGCTCCAACTTTACCATCGTCGTGTTTGCTCCCATCGGTGTAGACTTGGGTGCATTCTGTCGGGCAGAGTTGGGATATTTCTTCCTGTGTGGTGGCAGAGAAATATTCGACGCATATCCTGTCAGCTGGATGTAATAGCTCCTTGCTTCTCACTGGCCTGTCCAATGTGATGTCATCAGGCAAGAGGGAGGAAATTCCCGACAATCTGGTATTCTCTACTTCGGCCACCTCATTAACCTTGAGGTGGAGTGGGGTGAGCCTCGCGAGAGCTATAGCTGCCGTGGCGGAAACCGTGCGGAACGACCTGATGATTTTGATTGCAAAGCCTCTTTGCAGGGATCTCAATTGATTCTTAACTGTCTCAAATTTTGTGGCAGAGCCCCAGATGCCTGCAGCGTATGTAACAGTGGGTTCAATAACGTGTTTATATATGGTCCTGATGTTGTCGGGGTGTGCTCCCCACGTGGGGCGCACAAGTCTGGCTAATTTATTGTAGATCATAGTAGATTTATTTATTGTGTGTTTAACATGTTTGATGAATTTGAGGTTTTTATCAATTATGACGCCGAGAAGTTTTATGTCATCGACATACTGTAGTTCCGTGTTGTTGAAGACAATTTTGGCCGCTTTGGCTTTCGGAGTAAAAGCTATGATTTGGGTTTTGCTGGGGCCGAAGGTCAGCTTAACTTCGTGGCCCCATTGGATTATAGTCTCTAGTGCCTTGTTAGCTGAGTGCTGTATGTCCATAGGTCTCTTGCCTTGGACGATGAGGAGGACATCATCAGCAAAGGCTTGCATGTGGCACCCCTCCGGCAGTTTAATATCGAACAGATCGTCGAGTATCAAATTCCAAAATTGGGGGCCACATACAGAGCCTTGGACGCATCCTCTGCTCATGGTCTTGGTTGCAGTAGCGTCAGCGTAATTCAAGGACACTTCACGGTCCTGGATGTAGTTGAGAATGATTTTATAGATATTGTTTGGGCATTGGGCGAGTTTCAATCTTTTAAGCAGGACTGGCCACCAAGCATTATCAAACGCCGCCTGTATGTCTAATGAGATTGCAATCACAAGTTGTTTTTTGGTTTTAGCTTCTTTGATGGTGCTTACCGCTTTACTGAGTGCATCGATGGTGGAGGTCTGCCCTTTGAATCCAAACTGGAGAGGGTTGGAGTGATTGTTCTGTTCCAGGTGGTAAGTCAGTCTTGTGCTTATCAATTTCTCCAGCAACTTTCCAAAGACATTGATTAGGCCGATTGGGCGGTATGCAGAGGTGTTGGAGTAGTCGATCCTGTGTGGCTTTGGCAGTATGATGACCTGGGCCCTTTTCCACTCCTTTGGGAAGTAGGATAGTTCTAAACATCTGTTCATGAGCCTAGTGACTATGCTGGTAAATTCGGTGGTGAATGCTAAGCAGATGTTGGCTGTGAGGTGGTCTAAGCCTGGTGCCTTTTTTGCGCTCATGGATTTGAGGGATCCTAAAACCTCTTCCTCAGTAAAGGGCCTATCGTTGGGTGTATTAGGTGTATGCCACATATCAGCACGGAGTCGCTTCTGCTGTGCTGTTGTGTCCCTGGTGTCGTCCGGGTAAAATTTATCAAGTAGCGATTGGGCAGTATCATCAGTCGATGTAGTGTGATGATGGTTACTGAGGCCAACGGTTACGCAGGGTTTTGCTTGGGGTAAGTCTTTTAATAGTCTGTTAGTCAGGGACCATACGTTCTCCTTACCCTGTTTGCAGCAAAAAGACTTAAAATGTTCAGTTGAGGTTTTGTGGATAGCAGATGAGTATTGGTCCTTGAGTGCCTTCCTTTCCTGGAGGGCAGCTTCGATCGATTTATTGGATCTGATGAGGTCTTGGATTCTGTGATGGATTTTGATCACCTTTTTCTTTAGTTCATCCAATTCAGCATTCCACCAAGGGATATACTCATATCTGTTCCGCTTTTGACTGAGTGTATCGTCGCATACATGTTGAATTGTTCTAGTCAAGTCTGTGATGAACAGTTCCATATTTTGTGCATCGAGTGCCTCTATGTGTTTCCTTTCTATGTTCGTAGTACGGATTGCCTTAGCTAAGTTGACCTTAAAATTTGACCAGTTGACATTTTCTGTGACATATTTGTGCGTGGATATTTTCTTCTTCTTACATAAATCTGTTTTGCAAAGTCGGAGGGTGTAGTCTATTGCGTTGTGTCCACTTGAAATGCATGCATCCATGTTGATTTTCCAGTCGTGGATTTTGTGAGCGAGACTGTCCGAGAACATGGTAAGGTCAATGAATGAGCTGCGCCTCATGCCATGTATAATGGTCGAGTAGGTGGGTGTGCTGCCCGTGTTGCCTATTATCAGGTCGTGCGAGATTGTTAAGGAGAAGATATCGTTACCCCTTTTGTTTGCACTTGAGGAACCCCAGGCCGGGTGCCAACCGTTGAAGTCGCCACCGATCAGCACTTGTGCATGTTCGTGAGCCCTCAGGAAGATCTCCAAACGACTTAGGGTGTTAAACTCGTCTGCTTTGGGTTCTATGTATAATGATACCAGGAATAGCTTCCGTCCCTTGGTGATAATCTGCACTATACTGAGGTTGGGAGATGAGTATTCCGACATCCCCAGGGTGGCCGCTATTCCGGTTTTAATCAGGATACATGCTTTGACACGATCGTTGCTGTTCGGGAATTGGTGCATCTCGTATCCCGGGATATTTTTAGCTACTTTCGTGTTGCCGACATACGGCTCGCTAATGAACCCTACGGCATAGTTATGTGCGATGAAGTAATTGATAAATTCGCTGTGGCAGTTGTAGCTCCTATCAACATTACATTGTAGCATTTTCATTGATTGCTATGCTCCATAGTCGGTTCTAGATATTACTCGGTTGCGCATGGTTTCCCTGAGTGGACAGCGGTTAGACGTGGCCGAGTGCCGTGTGTCGGAAGCATTGATGGATTTGCCATTTCTGTTAGTGCAGTTGTAACATTTCGCTTCGTCGCTGTTATTTTTAAGAGGGCAATTTTCCACTGTGTGGTCGGCAGTCCCGCAATGGGCGCATGGGCTATTGTCGGCAGTGCAAAATTTCTTTAGGTGGCCAAATTGAAGGCACTTATGGCATTGAAGAAGCGGTACAAATTCCTCCACATGCACTCTTTGGTGATCTACGTTCACTCTTCCTATCTCCAAGATCTTCCTCCAAACCCGCGGTGACGTAATGAAGACGGCATTATACAGCTTATCGTTTCTGTTATTTCTTTCGAATTTGAATTGTAGTTCTTCTGTGTTCATCTTCAGGGCCTCCAAGTCCGCATTTTGAGTGGCGATAAGGCTGGCGAGTTCGTCTGCCGGAGTTTGCTTGCGGATCCCCTTCAGAATGACCATCGGCTTGAGCTGCCGAGAAGGTTCCGCTCTGATGTTAGCGGAAGACTGCATACGTTGCAAAGTTTCGTCCCGTTGGTGAGCGGTATCGAATTCAACCCGCAGCCTGTTCTTGCCTACGTTACGAACTCCCGCAGGTGCGTAGTTAACTTCTTTAAAGTGGATGCTCTTATGCCACTCCTCGGCTACCTCCTGTCTGTTCGCCCCCTCCGAGGTCGGATATATGATTATTGCTGGTTTATTAATTCGCTTTTCTGTTTCAGGTGGGGTAATGGTGCTGATGTTGGCGATACTCGCGGATGGTACAACCTGGGCAACCTGGGCATACGACCGACGATTCGCGCTAGATTTAGCATGCGTGTCCTGCGAGCGTGGCGGTTGCTGAGAGAACTTTCTAAGTTCTTCCCGTACGCAGGCGACAATTTCTTGCTTCAGGTCCGAGTGCAGATGGGTGTCTGGATCAGCGGAGGCGGGTGCGGCGAGGGCGGAACCGGCAGAGGCGGAAGCGGCAGAGGCGGAACCGGAGGCTAAGTCCCCCGTATTCTTTAAAACCATGGCGGCCTTTAGGATCTCGGCGCCTGCCACACGGATGAGATCTTTGTTTATCCTGGAGACGTTATTCGCCTCCACTAGGGCGTTGTTGATGCACTCTACCAACTTTCCTATGGTATCCAGAAAGGAGTTGTGGTCCGTAACCGCAGCAGCCCGAACCGGAAGATCATCTTCAGTGACTTCCACTCTCTCTCGCCTGGACGCCGGTTTCGTTTTTTGTGCCATATTCGATTACTAGAGTAACTATTATTTAATGAATAATTAATTTAATATATATTTTTTTTTTTTTTTTTTTTTTTTTTTTTTTTGTTACAGGTTTTTCCAGGTGCGGCGGTTGCTGGGAGGGCAACAAGGACGACGAGGAGACTGCGGGAGACCTCAAGAATGGTGGCGAGAGAAGAAAGAAGAAAAAGAAAATGGTAAGAAAAAATAAAAAAAAAAAAAAATAAATAAAAAAATAAAAAAAAAATAAAAATAAAAGTTCTATTTCTATTGTAAAATTGAAATTTTTACTGTCGTAATTATATTACTAAACAGAGGGTGGGTGGGCGGGCTTTCAAAAACTGAAAAGTGAAATATCTGGGGAAGTACTAATCGGATGTTAACAAAAGTGGTGTCGGAAGAAAGGTCTCGGCGAGACGCAACTATGGGGATATAAAAGAAAGTGATAGGTGGAAGGACCGCCACACAGTCACGGTGGAAAGTTTTGAGAGAATAAAATTGAAGAAAATTCGTGAAAAATTAAATATGGAAATTTTTTAAAAGAAAATGGTGTATTTGAATAGGCGCTGACGAGCTGAATAAAATGATATATGGATCGCCAAAGTCGGCCAAAGGACGACAGTGGTAAGTTGGTTTGAAGATTCAGTGAGTATGTTTTGTATGGGGAACGGGACTTAACCTCTATACCTCGGTTCCCCTGAAAATTCTAAAAATTTTGGATTTTCTATTGAAAAACGATATAATCGGGTATATTACAACTAAACTAAGATATTATTTGAAATGAGACTAGTGTCTAAAGTTAGTACTTTTAAAGTTATAAGTGAATTAAGTTGTTAAAAAATGAAGTATATAAAAAACTGAAAAGTGAAATATCTGGGGAAGTACTAATCGGATGTTAACAAAAGTGGTGTCGGAAGAAAGGTCTCGGCGAGACGCAACTATGGGGATATAAAAGAAAGTGATAGGTGGAAGGACCGCCACACAGTCACGGTGGAAAGTTTTGAGAGAATAAAATTGAAGAAAATTCGTGAAAAATTAAATATGGAAATTTTTTAAAAGAAAATGGTGTATTTGAATAGGCGCTGACGAGCTGAATAAAATGATATATGGATCGCCAAAGTCGGCCAAAGGACGACAGTGGTAAGTTGGTTTGAAGATTCAGTGAGTATGTTTTGTATGGGGAACGGGACTTAACCTCTATACCTCGGTTCCCCTGAAAATTCTAAAAATTTTGGATTTTCTATTGAAAAACGATATAATCGGGTATATTACAACTAAACTAAGATATTATTTGAAATGAGACTAGTGTCTAAAGTTAGTACTTTTAAAGTTATAAGTGAATTAAGTTGTTAAAAAATGAAGTATATAAAAAACTGAAAAGTGAAATATCTGGGGAAGTACTAATCGGATGTTAACAAAAGTGGTGTCGGAAGAAAGGTCTCGGCGAGACGCAACTATGGGGATATAAAAGAAAGTGATAGGTGGAAGGACCGCCACACAGTCACGGTGGAAAGTTTTGAGAGAATAAAATTGAAGAAAATTCGTGAAAAATTAAATATGGAAATTTTTTAAAAGAAAATGGTGTATTTGAATAGGCGCTGACGAGCTGAATAAAATGATATATGGATCGCCAAAGTCGGCCAAAGGACGACAGTGGTAAGTTGGTTTGAAGATTCAGTGAGTATCTGGTTGGTTGGTTGGTTGGTTGGTTGGTTGGTTGGTTGGTTGGTTGGTTGGTTGGTTGGTTGGTTGGTTGGTTGGTTGGTTGGTTGGTTGGTTGGTTGGTTGGTTGGTTGGTTGGTTGGTTGGTTGGTTGGTTGGTTGGTTGGTTGGTTGGTTGGTTGGTTGGTTGGTTGGTTGGTTGGTTGGTTGGTTGGTTGGTTGGTTGGTTGGTTGGTTGGTTGGTTGGTTGGTTGGTTGGTTGGTTGGTTGGTTGGTTGGTTGGTTGGTTGGTTGGTTGGTTGGTTGGTTGGTTGGTTGGTTGGTTGGTTGGTTGGTTGGTTGGTTGGTTGGTTGGTTGGTTGGTTGGTTGGTTGGTTGGTTGGTTGGTTGGTTGGTTGGTTGGTTGGTTGGTTGGTTGGTTGGTTGGTTGGTTGGTTGGTTGGTTGGTTGGTTGGTTGGTTGGTTGGTTGGTTGGTTGGTTGGTTGGTTGGTTGGTTGGTTGGTTGGTTGGTTGGTTGGTTGGTTGGTTGGTTGGTTGGTTGGTTGGTTGGTTGGTTGGTTGGTTGGTTGGTTGGTTGGTTGGTTGGTTGGTTGGTTGGTTGGTTGGTTGGTTGGTTGGTTGGTTGGTTGGTTGGTTGGTTGGTTGGTTGGTTGGTTGGTTGGTTGGTTGGTTGGTTGGTTGGTTGGTTGGTTGGTTGGTTGGTTGGTTGGTTGGTTGGTTGGTTGGTTGGTTGGTTGGTTGGTTGGTTGGTTGGTTGGTTGGTTGGTTGGTTGGTTGGTTGGTTGGTTGGTTGGTTGGTTGGTTGGTTGGTTGGTTGGTTGGTTGGTTGGTTGGTTGGTTGGTTGGTTGGTTGGTTGGTTGGTTGGTTGGTTGGTTGGTTGGTTGGTTGGTTGGTTGGTTGGTTGGTTGGTTGGTTGGTTGGTTGGTTGGTTGGTTGGTTGGTTGGTTGGTTGGTTGGTTGGTTGGTTGGTTGGTTGGTTGGTTGGTTGGTTGGTTGGTTGGTTGGTTGGTTGGTTGGTTGGTTGGTTGGTTGGTTGGTTGGTTGGTTGGTTGGTTGGTTGGTTGGTTGGTTGGTTGGTTGGTTGGTTGGTTGGTTGGTTGGTTGGTTGGTTGGTTGGTTGGTTGGTTGGTTGGTTGGTTGGTTGGTTGGTTGGTTGGTTGGTTGGTTGGTTGGTTGGTTGGTTGGTTGGTTGGTTGGTTGGTTGGTTGGTTGGTTGGTTGGTTGGTTGGTTGGTTGGTTGGTTGGTTGGTTGGTTGGTTGGTTGGTTGGTTGGTTGGTTGGTTGGTTGGTTGGTTGGTTGGTTGGTTGGTTGGTTGGTTGGTTGGTTGGTTGGTTGGTTGGTTGGTTGGTTGGTTGGTTGGTTGGTTGGTTGGTTGGTTGGTTGGTTGGTTGGTTGGTTGGTTGGTTGGTTGGTTGGTTGGTTGGTTGGTTGGTTGGTTGGTTGGTTGGTTGGTTGGTTGGTTGGTTGGTTGGTTGGTTGGTTGGTTGGTTGGTTGGTTGGTTGGTTGGTTGGTTGGTTGGTTGGTTGGTTGGTTGGTTGGTTGGTTGGTTGGTTGGTTGGTTGGTTGGTTGGTTGGTTGGTTGGTTGGTTGGTTGGTTGGTTGGTTGGTTGGTTGGTTGGTTGGTTGGTTGGTTGGTTGGTTGGTTGGTTGGTTGGTTGGTTGGTTGGTTGGTTGGTTGGTTGGTTGGTTGGTTGGTTGGTTGGTTGGTTGGTTGGTTGGTTGGTTGGTTGGTTGGTTGGTTGGTTGGTTGGTTGGTTGGTTGGTTGGTTGGTTGGTTGGTTGGTTGGTTGGTTGGTTGGTTGGTTGGTTGGTTGGTTGGTTGGTTGGTTGGTTGGTTGGTTGGTTGGTTGGTTGGTTGGTTGGTTGGTTGGTTGGTTGGTTGGTTGGTTGGTTGGTTGGTTGGTTGGTTGGTTGGTTGGTTGGTTGGTTGGTTGGTTGGTTGGTTGGTTGGTTGGTTGGTTGGTTGGTTGGTTGGTTGGTTGGTTGGTTGGTTGGTTGGTTGGTTGGTTGGTTGGTTGGTTGGTTGGTTGGTTGGTTGGTTGGTTGGTTGGTTGGTTGGTTGGTTGGTTGGTTGGTTGGTTGGTTGGTTGGTTGGTTGGTTGGTTGGTTGGTTGGTTGGTTGGTTGGTTGGTTGGTTGGTTGGTTGGTTGGTTGGTTGGTTGGTTGGTTGGTTGGTTGGTTGGTTGGTTGGTTGGTTGGTTGGTTGGTTGGTTGGTTGGTTGGTTGGTTGGTTGGTTGGTTGGTTGGTTGGTTGGTTGGTTGGTTGGTTGGTTGGTTGGTTGGTTGGTTGGTTGGTTGGTTGGTTGGTTGGTTGGTTGGTTGGTTGGTTGGTTGGTTGGTTGGTTGGTTGGTTGGTTGGTTGGTTGGTTGGTTGGTTGGTTGGTTGGTTGGTTGGTTGGTTGGTTGGTTGGTTGGTTGGTTGGTTGGTTGGTTGGTTGGTTGGTTGGTTGGTTGGTTGGTTGGTTGGTTGGTTGGTTGGTTGGTTGGTTGGTTGGTTGGTTGGTTGGTTGGTTGGTTGGTTGGTTGGTTGGTTGGTTGGTTGGTTGGTTGGTTGGTTGGTTGGTTGGTTGGTTGGTTGGTTGGTTGGTTGGTTGGTTGGTTGGTTGGTTGGTTGGTTGGTTGGTTGGTTGGTTGGTTGGTTGGTTGGTTGGTTGGTTGGTTGGTTGGTTGGTTGGTTGGTTGGTTGGTTGGTTGGTTGGTTGGTTGGTTGGTTGGTTGGTTGGTTGGTTGGTTGGTTGGTTGGTTGGTTGGTTGGTTGGTTGGTTGGTTGGTTGGTTGGTTGGTTGGTTGGTTGGTTGGTTGGTTGGTTGGTTGGTTGGTTGGTTGGTTGGTTGGTTGGTTGGTTGGTTGGTTGGTTGGTTGGTTGGTTGGTTGGTTGGTTGGTTGGTTGGTTGGTTGGTTGGTTGGTTGGTTGGTTGGTTGGTTGGTTGGTTGGTTGGTTGGTTGGTTGGTTGGTTGGTTGGTTGGTTGGTTGGTTGGTTGGTTGGTTGGTTGGTTGGTTGGTTGGTTGGTTGGTTGGTTGGTTGGTTGGTTGGTTGGTTGGTTGGTTGGTTGGTTGGTTGGTTGGTTGGTTGGTTGGTTGGTTGGTTGGTTGGTTGGTTGGTTGGTTGGTTGGTTGGTTGGTTGGTTGGTTGGTTGGTTGGTTGGTTGGTTGGTTGGTTGGTTGGTTGGTTGGTTGGTTGGTTGGTTGGTTGGTTGGTTGGTTGGTTGGTTGGTTGGTTGGTTGGTTGGTTGGTTGGTTGGTTGGTTGGTTGGTTGGTTGGTTGGTTGGTTGGTTGGTTGGTTGGTTGGTTGGTTGGTTGGTTGGTTGGTTGGTTGGTTGGTTGGTTGGTTGGTTGGTTGGTTGGTTGGTTGGTTGGTTGGTTGGTTGGTTGGTTGGTTGGTTGGTTGGTTGGTTGGTTGGTTGGTTGGTTGGTTGGTTGGTTGGTTGGTTGGTTGGTTGGTTGGTTGGTTGGTTGGTTGGTTGGTTGGTTGGTTGGTTGGTTGGTTGGTTG
This sequence comes from Spicauda simplicius, assembly GCA_949699795.1. Lineage (NCBI taxonomy): Eukaryota > Metazoa > Arthropoda > Insecta > Lepidoptera > Hesperiidae > Spicauda > Spicauda simplicius. Next base: position 46,945 of record CATIWX010000107.1, read on the forward strand.
GTTGGTTGGTTGGTTGGTTGGTTGGTTGGTTGGTTGGTTGGTTGGTTGGTTGGTTGGTTGGTTGGTTGGTTGGTTGGTTGGTTGGTTGGTTGGTTGGTTGGTTGGTTGGTTGGTTGGTTGGTTGGTTGGTTGGTTGGTTGGTTGGTTGGTTGGTTGGTTGGTTGGTTGGTTGGTTGGTTGGTTGGTTGGTTGGTTGGTTGGTTGGTTGGTTGGTTGGTTGGTTGGTTGGTTGGTTGGTTGGTTGGTTGGTTGGTTGGTTGGTTGGTTGGTTGGTTGGTTGGTTGGTTGGTTGGTTGGTTGGTTGGTTGGTTGGTTGGTTGGTTGGTTGGTTGGTTGGTTGGTTGGTTGGTTGGTTGGTTGGTTGGTTGGTTGGTTGGTTGGTTGGTTGGTTGGTTGGTTGGTTGGTTGGTTGGTTGGTTGGTTGGTTGGTTGGTTGGTTGGTTGGTTGGTTGGTTGGTTGGTTGGTTGGTTGGTTGGTTGGTTGGTTGGTTGGTTGGTTGGTTGGTTGGTTGGTTGGTTGGTTGGTTGGTTGGTTGGTTGGTTGGTTGGTTGGTTGTGTAGGGACCATGTAAGTATGAATGGCTGAGTAAGCAAGTTTGTATGCAAGTGTGAAGTATGTGAGGAGTCGAGTTAGTTACTGCGCACTAACCGACGCGAATGCATGTGTATTCGTTTCGGGGTAAAATTGGAAATACAAAAAGTGAACTATATTGATTTGGACTTTAATTTAACATCCTGGTGGCAGTAACTCCCAATGCAGGAATAGGGTGGGACACGTGACCATAATAGTCCCACATTGGTGACCTCACGACGTTTTAGAACTGAATTCGCGAGTGAAGTAGTGTCGAATATCTAAAAACTTTATCGGTGTGAATATGAATCCTACGGTGCCTATTCCTGCAGCGGTCGAACTTAGTGGCGAATTATCGCAAATAACAGTGTCGTCACGCATACCGGAATTCTGGACGGATGCTCCACGGCTTTGGTTCATTCAATTTGAGGCTGTAATAGCGAACCAGAAACTCGGCGATGAATCCAAGTACAATTTGGTTATCACAAAATTGACTAAAGATAGCATTCAGCAAGTCACTGACTTACTATTGCAACCTCCGATGAAAGATAAATACTCCAGTTTAAAGGACAGACTATTAACAGTGTACGAGGAATCTGAACTACGTCAAGTGCAAAAATTATTAAGCGAAATTGACCTTGGTGAACAAAAGCCGTCACAACTACTACGTCGCATGAGAGAATTGGCTCGTGATAAATTTTCCGGCGACACATTACGCATATTGTGGACAGGACATCTACCTTCGGCTGTGCGCGCCATCCTAACCGTCAGTGAAGTTAAAGATCTTGAGAAGTTGGCGGAAATAGCGGATAAGGTTATGGAATCATCCAGAGTGAGTAATACTATCGCAGAAGTTACACCGACAACCTCATCAGCGTCACACGACTTTCTGGTAGCTGAGATATCCAAGCTTAGTAAGTCGATTGAGAATATGCAAAGAGGTAGACAGCAATGGCGGCATCACTACAACCAACGTGGTAGATCCCAATCGCGAGGTCGACGCAACACTTCGTCACACAGGCGTAATCCACAATCACCTGACTGGTTATGCTTTTACCATTTCCGTTTTGGTAACCGAGCTCATAAGTGTGTACAACCATGTAATTACAAGGAAGGCAAGGAGAGTAAGGAAAACTAGTAACGGTACAGTCGTCGGCGGGATACTGTACTGACTCCGTCAATAACCGCCTATGCGTTACGGACATTAACTCTGGCTTACGATTTTTAATTGACACTGGTGCAAATGTGTCAGTTTTGCCCGTATCACAGAAGGTAAAAACCCAGAGTGAGTGTAATAATTATAAGTTATATGCGGCCAATGGAACTGAAATTCGTACGTATGGTATTAAAAATTTAGTATTAAACCTTAATCTTAGAAAACCATTTCGATGGCATTTTATTGTGGCAGATGTTAAACAGCCTATAATCGGCGCTGATCTATTACGTCATTATGGGTTGTTAGTGGATCTGAATAATAGAAAATTAATTGATAGTGACACGAATTTGTTAACACTTGGCAGCATAATTTCTTGCACTGACCCATCAGTGAACACTGTTGAAGCTAATCATCCTTTTCTTAAATTATTATCTGAATTTTCAGAAATTACGAAGCCTATTTCATTTAAGGAATGCGAGTCTGATAATGATGTTTATCACCATATCGAGACCACGGGAGTTCCAGTTCAAGCGCGAGCACGACCACTTCCTGCTAACAGGTACCATAAAGTTAAAGAGGAATTTAGGCTAATGCAAGAATTAGGTATATGCAGACCGTCAAAGAGTCAATGGGCAAGTCCATTGCACGTCGTCATGAAGAAGAATGGGGATATTCGGCCTTGTGGTGACTACAGACGTCTTAACGCCATCACCAAACCGGACATGTACCCCGTGCCACGTCTGCATAATTTTACATACATATTGGCAGGTAAGAAAATTTTTTCTAGGCTCGACATTAATAGGGCATATCATCATATTAAAATAGCACCGGAAGATATTGAAAAAACGGCAATAATTACAGAATTTGGCTTATTTGAATTTTTACGACTTACATTTGGTTTACGTAACGCTAGTCAAACTTTTCAGAGATTCATGAATAACAACGTATTAAAAGGTTTCGATTTTCTTTTCAATTTTATTGATGACGTAATTATTGCAAGTGATAACTTAGAACAGCATAAAATACATTTACGTAAAGTATTTGAACGATTTAGAAGTTTTGGCATTACAATAAATTTATCTAAATGTGATTTCGGCAAGACTAGTATTGAATTTTTAGGATATCAAGTGTCAGTCGATGGTATACGACCACTTGACCACAAAGTTCAAGCTATCGTAGATTACCCTAGACCGGAAACTGTCGAACAATTACGACGTTTTTTAGGCATGATTAATTTTTATAGAGCAAGCATACCTAACGCGGCAGAATGTCAATCAATTTTAAACGCATTTTTAAAAAATTCTAAACGTAAAGACAAATCTAGCATACCCTGGACTGAGGAATCAATTGACGCTTTTGAAAAGTGTAAATTAAGCCTTAAGAATGCAGCCATATTGTCACATCCTATCCCGGATGTACCCTTATCTCTTATGACGGATGCTTCGGACAAATCGGCTGGGGCAGTTTTACAACAATGGATTAACAATAAATGGTTACCATTAGGTTACTTTTCCCGTAAATTTACTAAAGCGCAAGAAAAGTACTCAACCTATGATAGGGAATTGACTGCAATATTTATGGCTATAAAACATTTTCGATATATTATAGAAGGTTGTCAATTAACTGTATTTACGGATCATAAACCATTAATTTATGCTTTTGATAAATTACAAAGTAACAGCGAAACACCGAAACGGACAAGACAATTATTATTTATTAGCGAATTTACAACAGACATTAGGTACATTCAAGGCAGTAACAACGAAACTGCTGACGCGTTATCGCGCGTGGAAACTATACACTGTCCTACGTCAATTGATTACTCGGAACTGGCTGATGCTCAGGAATGTGACGAACAACTGTCGCAATTGTTAGATGAAACTAAATATAATAATTCTTTAAAGAAAATTTTTATTCCTAATAATAACAAATTCATTTATTGTGAAAATTCAACTCCTACGAGTAGACCTTATATACCCGAAAACTTGAGACGAATTGCTTTTAACTCTGTTCATGATTCTAGCCATCCTGGCATTCGTTTGACGCGTAAATTAGTAGCGCAACGATTTTTTTGGCCTGGTTTAAACCGTGATGTTGGACGGTGGGCGAAAGCCTGTATCCAATGTCAACGATCTAAAATTGGTAGACATACTATATCCGACTTTGAAGCCTATCCATATGCTAACCGTTTTGAGCATGTACATATAGATATAGTAGGTCCTCTTCCGACATCGGCGGAGGGATATAAGTATCTAATTACTATGATAGATAGATATAGTAGATGGCCTGAATGCATTCCAGCGAAAGATATTACAGCGGAAGCTGTGGCTAGAATATTTTATGAATCATGGATCATTCGTTTTGGGAGTCCAATCAAATTGACAAGCGATCAAGGACGTCAATTTGAAAGCAACTTGTTTACAGAACTTTTAAAGTTAATGGGTATTAAAAAGTATCGTAGTAGTCCGTACCATCCTCAAAGTAATGGTATCGTTGAACGGTGGCATCGATCTTTGAAAGCAGCACTTACAGCACGGTTAATAAACAATTCTTCTTGGTACACTGAGTTGCCTACTGTGTTATTAGGGTTACGTGCGGCAAGTAGAAGTGATAATGGTGTAAGTCCTGCAGAATATGTTTACGGTCAAACCATTCGTTTACCTGGAGACTTTTACAACGTGTCAGATAAACGAATCGGTGACGATTTTACTTTTTTAGAACAATTAAAGTCTACTATTAAAAATTTAAAACCAGTATCACGAAATCATCAGAACTCACGGACATTATTTATACACAATGATTTAGGTAAGTGTGAGCATGTTTTCGTACGTAATGATGCGGTACGCAGACCATTAACACCTGCGTATGATGGTCCTTACCGAGTCATCGAAAGGCGAAATAAAGTATTCGTAGTACAACTGCCTAATAGAAAGGTAAGTATATCAATAGACAGACTCAAACCAGCATTTTTAATTAATGATCAAAATTGTGATGTAAGAAATTGTGATGCCAGTGTGAGTAAAGCATTAGATTTTACCAATAAAAATGTATTATGTAATGAAAAAGTAACTAGGAGTGGCCGTAAAGTTAAACCACCCGTTCGATTTAATTGTTAATTTAAAAAAATATAATAACTCATAAATTTCGTCTAATAAAATATAACATTGCATAAATATAATATTGTAATTGTAATAACTACTTATACTAATACTGAACTGTAACACTAAATATATTGTATATGTAACATACGCGTATATGAGCTTGTAGTATAACTCATATTTTAGTCGTAAGCAAAGACAGTATAAACAACTTGTTATTGATGGACTAATTTTATTCATTTTGTTTTTCGAGAACAATACTAATTGTTATTGTTACAGCGGATTGTTATAAAATTGTCAACATTGCATTATGCACACCTGAGACCTACTTACTTGTTTCTTAACGTTAAATTATAAAAATCATTTATTATAATTATCACCTTCGTTAGTTAAAGTACTTTCGGTAATTTGAAATTACAGTTTTTAAGATGGGCAAATCGTATAGCAAAGAAGAAGTAATAATAGCCCAAAACTCAGCGGTAGAAATGCACATATCTAAATATAACTTAATTATGTCTATAATGGCAGCAATGCTGGGCATTATCATCCTTTTTGCATCGTGGCGACTTTGTCGTCACAGGGCTAAGAAGTGGCTTAGAAGAGAGATAGTGCGGATTCCAGGAATAAATCCTGCACCATCGACGGTAACGCACACGGTTCCCATGCAGCCGTCTACAGCCAGCTACGCGTAATTTAATACATTTGTTATTGTGTTCCAAGTTCCAAGTACAGTGAAGTGCATAATGCAGTGTAATGTTATGATATTGTAACAATGTTAGTATTATAGATTTTAAATTTTTATTTGGATTGTAAAAATTTGGGGGGTGTAGTGTAGGGACCATGTAAGTATGAATGGCTGAGTAAGCAAGTTTGTATGCAAGTGTGAAGTATGTGAGGAGTCGAGTTAGTTACTGCGCACTAACCGACGCGAATGCATGTGTATTCGTTTCGGGGTAAAATTGGAAATACAAAAAGTGAACTATATTGATTTGGACTTTAATTTAACATCCTGGTGGCAGTAACTCCCAATGCAGGAATAGGGTGGGACACGTGACCATAATAGTCCCACAGTTGGTTGGTTGGTTGGTTGGTTGGTTGGTTGGTTGGTTGGTTGGTTGGTTGGTTGGTTGGTTGGTTGGTTGGTTGGTTGGTTGGTTGGTTGGTTGGTTGGTTGGTTGGTTGGTTGGTTGGTTGGTTGGTTGGTTGGTTGGTTGGTTGGTTGGTTGGTTGGTTGGTTGGTTGGTTGGTTGGTTGGTTGGTTGGTTGGTTGGTTGGTTGGTTGGTTGGTTGGTTGGTTGGTTGGTTGGTTGGTTGGTTGGTTGGTTGGTTGGTTGGTTGGTTGGTTGGTTGGTTGGTTGGTTGGTTGGTTGGTTGGTTGGTTGGTTGGTTGGTTGGTTGGTTGGTTGGTTGGTTGGTTGGTTGGTTGGTTGGTTGGTTGGTTGGTTGGTTGGTTGGTTGGTTGGTTGGTTGGTTGGTTGGTTGGTTGGTTGGTTGGTTGGTTGGTTGGTTGGTTGGTTGGTTGGTTGGTTGGTTGGTTGGTTGGTTGGTTGGTTGGTTGGTTGGTTGGTTGGTTGGTTGGTTGGTTGGTTGGTTGGTTGGTTGGTTGGTTGGTTGGTTGGTTGGTTGGTTGGTTGGTTGGTTGGTTGGTTGGTTGGTTGGTTGGTTGGTTGGTTGGTTGGTTGGTTGGTTGGTTGGTTGGTTGGTTGGTTGGTTGGTTGGTTGGTTGGTTGGTTGGTTGGTTGGTTGGTTGGTTGGTTGGTTGGTTGGTTGGTTGGTTGGTTGGTTGGTTGGTTGGTTGGTTGGTTGGTTGGTTGGTTGGTTGGTTGGTTGGTTGGTTGGTTGGTTGGTTGGTTGGTTGGTTGGTTGGTTGGTTGGTTGGTTGGTTGGTTGGTTGGTTGGTTGGTTGGTTGGTTGGTTGGTTGGTTGGTTGGTTGGTTGGTTGGTTGGTTGGTTGGTTGGTTGGTTGGTTGGTTGGTTGGTTGGTTGGTTGGTTGGTTGGTTGGTTGGTTGGTTGGTTGGTTGGTTGGTTGGTTGGTTGGTTGGTTGGTTGGTTGGTTGGTTGGTTGGTTGGTTGGTTGGTTGGTTGGTTGGTTGGTTGGTTGGTTGGTTGGTTGGTTGGTTGGTTGGTTGGTTGGTTGGTTGGTTGGTTGGTTGGTTGGTTGGTTGGTTGGTTGGTTGGTTGGTTGGTTGGTTGGTTGGTTGGTTGGTTGGTTGGTTGGTTGGTTGGTTGGTTGGTTGGTTGGTTGGTTGGTTGGTTGGTTGGTTGGTTGGTTGGTTGGTTGGTTGGTTGGTTGGTTGGTTGGTTGGTTGGTTGGTTGGTTGGTTGGTTGGTTGGTTGGTTGGTTGGTTGGTTGGTTGGTTGGTTGGTTGGTTGGTTGGTTGGTTGGTTGGTTGGTTGGTTGGTTGGTTGGTTGGTTGGTTGGTTGGTTGGTTGGTTGGTTGGTTGGTTGGTTGGTTGGTTGGTTGGTTGGTTGGTTGGTTGGTTGGTTGGTTGGTTGGTTGGTTGGTTGGTTGGTTGGTTGGTTGGTTGGTTGGTTGGTTGGTTGGTTGGTTGGTTGGTTGGTTGGTTGGTTGGTTGGTTGGTTGGTTTTTTTTTTTTTTATTCCTAATCCGTTTTCTAAGCTTTGAGTCCTCGCTAAAATATACGGGCGGCTCATCGCTTTTTTGTTTTCCATATTTGTATTATGAGATGTTTCCATGTATGATGTTTTTTTTTTTTTTTTATACTTATAGGTATAAATATATATATATATATAAAGATATTTACATTTTATATTCATTTTATACCTAACTTCTTACTCCGCGTCCTTATTGAACTCTTTGAGTGTCTGCACGATCGCCTTAGCATGGTTCTCAAAAGTTTTTACACAATTATCATTTGATACAAGCTCTGAAATGTCATACGGATTTTCAATGTTCTCCATATTGCAAGTGGAAATGTGCGTGTAACGGGAGCTATGGTATTTTGGGCAATTTTCGAGCAGATGCTGAACTGTCTGTGTTGATGAGTCATCGCATGGGCAAAGGTCCGAGTTTTTTATTTTGAATCTACACAAGTATGAAAGGTGGTACCCATGGCCAGTTAAAATTTGCGTTACTTCGAATGAGGGACTTATTATATCAAACAGTTTGTGGATTGATTCTAAATTTTTACAGATATTCCTGGTGTGTTCACCTTGAGGGCCGGAGTCGAAGATTTGAGATGATTTAATTTTATTACTGTCTTTTAATTTTAGTTTTAAGTAGCTAATAGGAAACTCGGTGTATTCATAAGGTTTGGGTGATAACGCTGCTGCTTTGGCTGCTGCGTCCGCCTCCTCGTTGCCTTGCAAGCCAGCGTGTGCTTTGACCCAAATGAATACTATTTTGCCGTTGTTTTCGTTTATATGCTGTATATTGCTGTGAATATTTGCTACCACTTTATTGTTACTGTCCTTGTTTCTTATTTCGTAAAGGCTGGAGAGAGAATCTGACAAGATGGCGAGGCTGTTAACATTGTTCTGGATGGCCCATGAGCAGGCGTTTTGAATGGCAAGCAGTTCCGCCTGGAAGACGGAACAGCTGCCGTGGAGCTTATATTTTTTAGACGTCTTGGTGCCATCAGATTTGTAGGCGACGAAGGCTGCGCCAACTTTGCTTTCACCATGTTTGCTCCCATCGGTATATATCATGGTGTAGTCTGAGGAACACAACTTATTGATTTCGGTTTGGTTAATCGCATACTCGAATTGGACAAATTTTCTCTCCGCGGGGTGTAGAAGTTCACTATTACGTGCGAGTTTTTCCAAGGTGATGTCGTCGGGAAGCAAAGGTGTTGTGCCGACGATTTTGGCCATTTCCAGCGCTGCTACTTCTTCGACTTTCAGATGAAGTGGTGTTAATCTAGCTAATGCGATTGCGGCAATAGCAGACACTGTCCTGAAAGCTTTAATGATTTGTAACGCGAAACCCCTTTGTAGTGATCTTAGCTGGTGTTTCACTACCTCGTATCTAGTCGCGGAGCCCCACACACCGGCCGCGTAAGTGATTATGGGCTCTATAACCTGTTTATAGATTATTCGCACATTTTCAGGTTGCGCGCCCCAAGTCGGTCTAACATATTTGGCTAATTTTTTATAAATTTTGGATGCTTTATTTACTAAATATTTAACGTGGTTAATAAATTTCAAGTGTCTATCTAATATGACTCCTAGGATTTTTATTTCATTTGTGAATTCAATTTCTGTGCCATTTAACTTAATTTTGATAGCTTTTGCCTTTGATGTGAAGGCAATTATTTGAGTTTTGCTGGGGCCAAAACTGAGCTTCACTTCGGATCCCCAATTAACTATCAGTTCTAGAGCTTTGTTTGCTATGAACTGTAGATCAGCTAGTTTTTTACTATTCACAATGAGTAGGACATCATCAGCAAAGGCCTGCATGTGACATCCCTCTGGGAGTTGGACTTCGAAAAGATCGTCGAGGATAAGATTCCAAAATAGGGGGCCACACACAGACCCTTGGATGCACCCTCTGCTCATACTCTTGCAAACGGTGGTGTCAGCGTAATTTAAGATTACCTTTCGGTCTTGTACGTAGTTCAAAATGATTTTATATAGGTTTTTGGGACATTTAATGTGTTTTAGCCGGTTGAATAATGCCGGCCACCAGGCGTTATCAAACGCGGCCTTGATATCTAGTGATATTGCGATAACTTGATTTTTACTGTTTTTGGCTTCATGAATTTTGTTTATTGCTTTGCTGAGGGCATCTACAGTCGATGTCTGCTCCTTAAAGCCGAACTGAAGGGGATTTGAGAAATTTAATCTGTCGATGTGGTAAGTTAATCGTTTAGTTATAAGTTTTTCTAGAAGTTTGCCGAGGATATTTATTAGGCCAATTGGTCGGTAGGAGGCTGTGTCGGAATAATCTGTTTTATTCGGTTTAGGCAGAATGATTACATGCGCTATTTTCCACTCGGTTGGAAAGTACGACAATTGCAAGCATTTGTTCATTATTTTCGTGATTATGGCAATATAGTCCGTGGCGAAGGACAGACAAATGTCCGCAGTCAGGTGGTCGACGCCGGGTGCTTTTTTCGCGCTCATTGACTGAAGGCTACCCAGGACTTCATCATCGGTAAACAGTTTATCGTCCAATGTATCAGGAGCTATAGCCATTTGAGATCTCAGATGTTTTTGTTTGTCAGTTTGGTCTTGAACGTCATCCGGGTAGAACTTGTTCAGGAGAGACATGGCGGTTTCTATGGACGATGTTGTATGCGTTGATCCATTGCCGGCCCCTACTGTCATGCAAGGTTTCGGTTGGGGGGCGTCTTTCAGTAGACGGTTCGTCAAAGACCAAACATTCTCCTTTCCTTGCATGCAGCAGAATTGCCGGAAATGTTCTGTGGAAGTTTGCCTGATGCATTTGGCGTATTTCTTCTTCAATTCGTCTCTTTCGACTAGTATGTTTTGGATGGGCTTCCCAGAGCGTACTAGATCTTGTAGCCTGTGGTGTAGTCTTATGACTTCCTTCTTTAAGTTCTCTAGCTCAGTGTTCCACCATGGAATGTGGGTTCTAAATTCCTTTCTTCTACTGAACGTTATGTCGCATGCTCTCTGTATAGTTTTTGTGATGTTCACTACGTGTTGTTCGAGTTTCTGTTCGTTGAGTGAGTCGATGTTAGTGTCTGTAATTTTACTCTCCTCCACTATAATTCTCAAGTTATTTTTAAAGTCATCCCAGTTTGCGTCGTTGATGTTGTACTTGTACGTGGATTGCTTTTTCCTTTTGTTAAATTTAATGTCGCCTAGGTCAAGATCGTAATCGATAGCCTCATGCTGGCTTGAAGGGCATGCCTCGGTATTCACCCTCCAATTTAAAATTCTATTGGTTATTGTGTCCGAGTGCATAGTTAAATCTATAATAGAGCTCCGTTGGGTACCTTGCCATATTGTTGTGAAAGTTGGAGAATTACCGGAGTTAGCGAGAATTAGATCGTGCGTGACCATTAATGTGTGGACATCAGTGCCTCTTTTATTTGTTTTGCTAGAGCCCCACGCGGGATGCCACCCATTAAAGTCACCGCCGATGATTATGTGGGCCCTATCATTTGCTCTGAGGAACAGTTCTAATCTATTTAAGGTGTTACTGGCGTCCGTTCTAGGCTCTACATATACTGATATAAAAAACAGTTTTCGTCCTTTCGTAGCCAGCTGAATAATAGATAAGTTGGAGGATGAGTACTCGGACATGCCCAATGTAGCGGCTATACCTGATTTAACAATGATACACGCTTTAACGCGATCATCGTTATGGAATTGATGGACTTCGTATCCCATAATATTCTTGACATGGTTAAGTTTGCCAACATATGGCTCACTGACTAGACCGACATCATATTCTTTAGAAGTGAAATAGTTTAAGAATTCGTGATAGCACTTGTAACTTCTGTCGACGTTGCATTGGATGACGTGCAGTGGTTGCTATGCGCCATAATCGATTTTACCTATGACCTTGTTCGTCATAGCGACCCTCACCGGGCAGATGTTTGAGGTAGCTGGATGATTCGTGTTGGAATTTGTGTTAAGCTTTTTGTTTTTGTTGCTACAGTTGCCGCAGTTCGCAACACCTGAGTTGTCTTTGGAGGGGCAATTTTCGAAGACGTGGCCCTCTACACCACACTGCGTACAAAGGGTTTCCTCCCTGTTGCAGTGTTTTCTCAGGTGTCCAAACTGCGAGCACTTGTAACACTGGAGTAATGGCACGAATTCTTCGACATGGACTTTTTGATGGTCAATATTTAGTCTGCCGAGTTCTATTATTTTCCTCCAGATGGGAGGCGAGGTCAGGATTACCGCATTATATAATTTATCGTTCCTATTGTTTCTATTGAATCTAAACTTGAGGTCGTCTGTACCCGGTCTCAATAGCCCCACTTCCGGATTCTGTTGGGTTATTAGTGTGGTTAATTCTTCAGCTGGAGTCTGCTTCGATATTCCTTTTAGGATTATCATAGGTCGGAGTTTCCTAGAGGGTTCTGCTCGTATCTCGGTAGATGTCTCGAGTCGTTTCAGTGTCTCGTCCCTCTGATCGACGGTGTCAAACTCTACTCTGAGCCTGTTTTTACCAACCGGCCGGATTCCGGCTGGCGCATAGGTCACTGTTTTAAAGCTGATGTTTTTTCTCCATTGTTCGGAGACCTGTTTCCTGTTATTGTCCTCGGAGCATGGGTAAACAATTATGGACGGTTTACTAGTGGGCTTCGTTACCGTAGTGGGGCTGGCTACCTTTGAAGAGGCAACCTGCGCATATGTAGGTGGTGCATTTTTCCCAGGCGGCGATAGGTGCAGTTTGGAAATCTCCGTTTTAATGGTGCTTACCACTGCAGCTTTAATGTTCGCAACTGAGTCGATTTGGTCAATGTGCGCGGCAATCTCCAGAGCCAGGACTTCTATTTGTTGCGCTGCGCTGATGGCGTGGTTTTTATTGTCAGCTGGAATGTACTTGCCGACATCCAGCAGCGTCATGATTTTTCGAGATAGTTCCTGAACCTTGTCAAGCTTTTCTCTGTTACTTAGTGGCCCAGCTATTACCTGCAAATCAGACTCCGTGCTATCCCGCGTGGTAACTGGTGTAGTGGCCATCTTTTAATTATTTTTTTATTTATTTATTTGATTTATGTATGTTTAGAAAATGTTTAGAATTTTTTTTTTTTTTTTTTCAGGTTCGGCAGTTTCCGAGGGGGGGGGGGAGGACGGAAAGAAGACGACGGGAGGCAACAATTCAGCGGGAAAAGCAAGAGGAAAGGAAAGGAGAGAAAATAAAGGATAAGAAAATATTTATTGTATTACTATGTAAGCAGAATCTATGAAACCTACCTTAGTAAATAAAAAGAGGGCGGGTGGGCGGGCAATCGCAACTCTAAAATCGCGAATATCTGCGAAAGTACTGGTCTGATTTTAGTTTAAGTGGTATCAAATGAAAGAGCTCTATGGAGCGCAACTATTAATCCGAGAATGACAGCGATCGATGTACCGACCGCGAAGAAATTAATAAATGAATTTTGGAAAATTAAAAAATATATAAAAAAATGAAATAATTAGAATTTGTCACCGAGAGTGGTATCAAACGATAGATATTAGCGAGGTGTTTACACTGTTAAAGAATCATCAAATTCGACCGACGGACGAGAGAGATACGATGTTTTCAATATTTGTGAGATATCGTTGGTTGGTTGGTTGGTTGGTTGGTTGGTTGGTTGGTTGGTTGGTTGGTTGGTTGGTTGGTTGGTTGGTTGGTTGGTTGGTTGGTTGGTTGGTTGGTTGGTTGGTTGGTTGGTTGGTTGGTTGGTTGGTTGGTTGGTTGGTTGGTTGGTTGGTTGGTTGGTTGGTTGGTTGGTTGGTTGGTTGGTTGGTTGGTTGGTTGGTTGGTTGGTTGGTTGGTTGGTTGGTTGGTTGGTTGGTTGGTTGGTTGGTTGGTTGGTTGGTTGGTTGGTTGGTTGGTTGGTTGGTTGGTTGGTTGGTTGGTTGGTTGGTTGGTTGGTTGGTTGGTTGGTTGGTTGGTTGGTTGGTTGGTTGGTTGGTTGGTTGGTTGGTTGGTTGGTTGGTTGGTTGGTTGGTTGGTTGGTTGGTTGGTTGGTTGGTTGGTTGGTTGGTTGGTTGGTTGGTTGGTTGGTTGGTTGGTTGGTTGGTTGGTTGGTTGGTTGGTTGGTTGGTTGGTTGGTTGGTTGGTTGGTTGGTTGGTTGGTTGGTTGGTTGGTTGGTTGGTTGGTTGGTTGGTTGGTTGGTTGGTTGGTTGGTTGGTTGGTTGGTTGGTTGGTTGGTTGGTTGGTTGGTTGGTTGGTTGGTTGGTTGGTTGGTTGGTTGGTTGGTTGGTTGGTTGGTTGGTTGGTTGGTTGGTTGGTTGGTTGGTTGGTTGGTTGGTTGGTTGGTTGGTTGGTTGGTTGGTTGGTTGGTTGGTTGGTTGGTTGGTTGGTTGGTTGGTTGGTTGGTTGGTTGGTTGGTTGGTTGGTTGGTTGGTTGGTTGGTTGGTTGGTTGGTTGGTTGGTTGGTTGGTTGGTTGGTTGGTTGGTTGGTTGGTTGGTTGGTTGGTTGGTTGGTTGGTTGGTTGGTTGGTTGGTTGGTTGGTTGGTTGGTTGGTTGGTTGGTTGGTTGGTTGGTTGGTTGGTTGGTTGGTTGGTTGGTTGGTTGGTTGGTTGGTTGGTTGGTTGGTTGGTTGGTTGGTTGGTTGGTTGGTTGGTTGGTTGGTTGGTTGGTTGGTTGGTTGGTTGGTTGGTTGGTTGGTTGGTTGGTTGGTTGGTTGGTTGGTTGGTTGGTTGGTTGGTTGGTTGGTTGGTTGGTTGGTTGGTTGGTTGGTTGGTTGGTTGGTTGGTTGGTTGGTTGGTTGGTTGGTTGGTTGGTTGGTTGGTTGGTTGGTTGGTTGGTTGGTTGGTTGGTTGGTTGGTTGGTTGGTTGGTTGGTTGGTTGGTTGGTTGGTTGGTTGGTTGGTTGGTTGGTTGGTTGGTTGGTTGGTTGGTTGGTTGGTTGGTTGGTTGGTTGGTTGGTTGGTTGGTTGGTTGGTTGGTTGGTTGGTTGGTTGGTTGGTTGGTTGGTTGGTTGGTTGGTTGGTTGGTTGGTTGGTTGGTTGGTTGGTTGGTTGGTTGGTTGGTTGGTTGGTTGGTTGGTTGGTTGGTTGGTTGGTTGGTTGGTTGGTTGGTTGGTTGGTTGGTTGGTTGGTTGGTTGGTTGGTTGGTTGGTTGGTTGGTTGGTTGGTTGGTTGGTTGGTTGGTTGGTTGGTTGGTTGGTTGGTTGGTTGGTTGGTTGGTTGGTTGGTTGGTTGGTTGGTTGGTTGGTTGGTTGGTTGGTTGGTTGGTTGGTTGGTTGGTTGGTTGGTTGGTTGGTTGGTTGGTTGGTTGGTTGGTTGGTTGGTTGGTTGGTTGGTTGGTTGGTTGGTTGGTTGGTTGGTTGGTTGGTTGGTTGGTTGGTTGGTTGGTTGGTTGGTTGGTTGGTTGGTTGGTTGGTTGGTTGGTTGGTTGGTTGGTTGGTTGGTTGGTTGGTTGGTTGGTTGGTTGGTTGGTTGGTTGGTTGGTTGGTTGGTTGGTTGGTTGGTTGGTTGGTTGGTTGGTTGGTTGGTTGGTTGGTTGGTTGGTTGGTTGGTTGGTTGGTTGGTTGGTTGGTTGGTTGGTTGGTTGGTTGGTTGGTTGGTTGGTTGGTTGGTTGGTTGGTTGGTTGGTTGGTTGGTTGGTTGGTTGGTTGGTTGGTTGGTTGGTTGGTTGGTTGGTTGGTTGGTTGGTTGGTTGGTTGGTTGGTTGGTTGGTTGGTTGGTTGGTTGGTTGGTTGGTTGGTTGGTTGGTTGGTTGGTTGGTTGGTTGGTTGGTTGGTTGGTTGGTTGGTTGGTTGGTTGGTTGGTTGGTTGGTTGGTTGGTTGGTTGGTTGGTTGGTTGGTTGGTTGGTTGGTTGGTTGGTTGGTTGGTTGGTTGGTTGGTTGGTTGGTTGGTTGGTTGGTTGGTTGGTTGGTTGGTTGGTTGGTTGGTTGGTTGGTTGGTTGGTTGGTTGGTTGGTTGGTTGGTTGGTTGGTTGGTTGGTTGGTTGGTTGGTTGGTTGGTTGGTTGGTTGGTTGGTTGGTTGGTTGGTTGGTTGGTTGGTTGGTTGGTTGGTTGGTTGGTTGGTTGGTTGGTTGGTTGGTTGGTTGGTTGGTTGGTTGGTTGGTTGGTTGGTTGGTTGGTTGGTTGGTTGGTTGGTTGGTTGGTTGGTTGGTTGGTTGGTTGGTTGGTTGGTTGGTTGGTTGGTTGGTTGGTTGGTTGGTTGGTTGGTTGGTTGGTTGGTTGGTTGGTTGGTTGGTTGGTTGGTTGGTTGGTTGGTTGGTTGGTTGGTTGGTTGGTTGGTTGGTTGGTTGGTTGGTTGGTTGGTTGGTTGGTTGGTTGGTTGGTTGGTTGGTTGGTTGGTTGGTTGGTTGGTTGGTTGGTTGGTTGGTTGGTTGGTTGGTTGGTTGGTTGGTTGGTTGGTTGGTTGGTTGGTTGGTTGGTTGGTTGGTTGGTTGGTTGGTTGGTTGGTTGGTTGGTTGGTTGGTTGGTTGGTTGGTTGGTTGGTTGGTTGGTTGGTTGGTTGGTTGGTTGGTTGGTTGGTTGGTTGGTTGGTTGGTTGGTTGGTTGGTTGGTTGGTTGGTTGGTTGGTTGGTTGGTTGGTTGGTTGGTTGGTTGGTTGGTTGGTTGGTTGGTTGGTTGGTTGGTTGGTTGGTTGGTTGGTTGGTTGGTTGGTTGGTTGGTTGGTTGGTTGGTTGGTTGGTTGGTTGGTTGGTTGGTTGGTTGGTTGGTTGGTTGGTTGGTTGGTTGGTTGGTTGGTTGGTTGGTTGGTTGGTTGGTTGGTTGGTTGGTTGGTTGGTTGGTTGGTTGGTTGGTTGGTTGGTTGGTTGGTTGGTTGGTTGGTTGGTTGGTTGGTTGGTTGGTTGGTTGGTTGGTTGGTTGGTTGGTTGGTTGGTTGGTTGGTTGGTTGGTTGGTTGGTTGGTTGGTTGGTTGGTTGGTTGGTTGGTTGGTTGGTTGGTTGGTTGGTTGGTTGGTTGGTTGGTTGGTTGGTTGGTTGGTTGGTTGGTTGGTTGGTTGGTTGGTTGGTTGGTTGGTTGGTTGGTTGGTTGGTTGGTTGGTTGGTTGGTTGGTTGGTTGGTTGGTTGGTTGGTTGGTTGGTTGGTTGGTTGGTTGGTTGGTTGGTTGGTTGGTTGGTTGGTTGGTTGGTTGGTTGGTTGGTTGGTTGGTTGGTTGGTTGGTTGGTTGGTTGGTTGGTTGGTTGGTTGGTTGGTTGGTTGGTTGGTTGGTTGGTTGGTTGGTTGGTTGGTTGGTTGGTTGGTTGGTTGGTTGGTTGGTTGGTTGGTTGGTTGGTTGGTTGGTTGGTTGGTTGGTTGGTTGGTTGGTTG